>RXPK01001766.1:0-84723 GCA_004143645.1 Protaetia brevitarsis
TGATATGCTTGGTTGTTACGTTACAAATCTTGTCGCTCTGTAACTTCGAAACAAAGGGTTTTTCAAAATCATCATATGACAAAATATTTTAGAATAGGCCAAGGAATGAACCCCTGATTTTTGCCGCATGTTTACCTAACACCCTGTATATGGAAACGCAATATATGATAAACAAATTTTATGATTTATTTAAGTATTGATTAGTTATTCCAAATGAACTACGTTTATAAAACATGTTCATCAATACAGTGCCTCTATCTTAAGTAGATACTTCCTTTTATTTAAATGAATCATTCTATATTTTTTGTTATTATTGGATTCCTTCTTCTTTTTTTACTGAGAAATTTACATCATTTTTTTTTTTTTTTAGAAAATTCGACTCTAAGGCCTCTTTTAGACGAGGTGATTAGTTGATTCCAGTAGTTGAACGGACTATTGTCAAGGAGCATACTGAGGTAGCAAATGATTGGGAACCGCCTGAACCCTTTCACACCGACGTGTTTTCCAGTCATTTGTTACATCAGTTTGCGACTTGACAACCGGCCGTTCAACTAGTGGAATCAACTAATCGCCTCGTGTGAAAGAGGCCTTACAGAAGTACGAATATCTTTGACATTTGTAATAACTATAAGTATATATGAACAATTTTTGACATTTCTACAACTAATACGGTTTTGATTTGCTCAAAAGCGTTGATATTTACGGTTCTTGAATTCATCTCTTCAAAATTTTGCGGTCCATATGTTTTTAGTCAAAGGAAATTGGATCTCCTTCGACGTGAACCAATAATTCTACTTGTTGCAATGACAGTAATCAAATATACAATAAATAAGAAAAGAACTTTTTTAAATTAAATTAATTATAATGCCTAACGATTAGGTATAAGTTATATGGACGCCATACATTGATGAAGAACGAATTTATCGGTCTTTACAAAGAATGATTAGTATTTGCAAAATATATTTAACAAAAAAAAAAGGATTTAAAATAATGTATCATACCTATCTTTTAAGGAGGATATTATACTACAAAAGTGGTTTGTCAATTATCTTTTCTTCTAGAAAACTAACTTATATACATATGTTGAGAAAAATACTATCAAATTTGAGATAAACCAGTAACGAAATAAAACAAAATACAGCGTGTTTATTTAGAATAAAAAAGTTTTTGCCTAGTCCAGATAGAAGTGAAGAAACATGTCTCACTTTTTTCTCCAATTGAATATAAGAGATTAATTTTATCCTACTACTCAAAAAAAACACACATAGGACAAAACACTAGACGACAAAAAGTCTTAGGACATGTCTTAAGACTTTTCTTTTCGGGTTATACTCGCTTAAAAATAATGAGAATGGGAAAATAAGCTATAATTAAAAATACATTTATTTTAAAATGTGTATGCCTGCGACGATGGAGCGCAGTAAAAGGTAGGTACTTAGGTAAATAATAGTTCGAATGCAATTATACGTTTTTACTGGTAGACTTAATTCGACGGTGTGTTTATCAATGATTATTTAAAGGATTTAATTATTGAACTGATTACTTTCATTACAAAAAAAAACCTTTTGGGCTTAATTTTGTAACATGGATGTTTAAATTAATCTACCAAATATAGATGGCAATTAACAACACTACTCGAAGCCCGCCGCTCTTATTGGTAGTCTGGATTTGGAAACGCAACGCGACAGGATGAGCGTATTTTACAAATTTTTACGTAGTGTCTACCTATCTATTAGCAATAAAAAATATCGGTATCAACATTCGAATAGTCACTACAAATATTTGTCTTTTGTTTTTCAGTATTATTGAATACCTAGTCGCTAGTAATTGCTCCTGATATTTTCAGTAAACGTCCGCACAATAATTGGTGTTTGTTGAAAATTTTTTAATGAAAAGCAAAGGGTTCGGAATGGAAATTAAAAGAAATTTCAATAATGAAAATATCTCCGGCTAAATTGTGATTAGAACTTAGAAAATAAGTGAAAGGGAAAAAATAGGGAAAGCAATATTAGTTCCAGCCAAACAAGTGCTTAAATAAAAATACGCAATGAATACACGACATAACTAATTACAGCAAAAGTACACTAATAAGTAGATGAATAAATAATGGCATGAATACGTCTGTCTAACGATAACCCATCTGCCGCCCTCTGCAGCTTCCATTTGACTACTGCTGTTCAGTTGTTCACCTATCGAGTGATAGATATTACGTCCCCACTCCCGATTTTTGCGATGCCGGTAATTCACGATGTATCTAGTGCTTAGGGTTGATTCGGTTTTAGCTGTATATTAAACAACGTCTAGAAAAAAATTGAAGAATCTCCAGCACTTTGGAAAAAGATGTAACCCTTATTTATTTTTTTTTTGTATACTTTTTAATGTTTTGTTTCTATTGCTCTTAATGACGGCGCAAATCGAATTACATTTTTTTTTAATTTCTGTGTAAAATGTGGATTAGATCTTTCAACTTGAACATTTAAAAAATTAAATTCTTTGCACTTAATACTAATATTAAGAGTACGAACAAGAGAAAGCCTGCTATACATGAAATTGTTTATGTAAAACTCTTATTATAAAAAAAATGCTTAGGCCTAAAGTTAATCCCCCGGGTCAGATAGTAGGATTAATTATTAGTAGTGCTATTTGCGCACATCTACCTGCTGATATTTAATGCAAATATATTTAGGATTAATGCGTTCCTAAATATATTTGCATACTTAGATACTTCACGTAAAGTTGTAAAGCGAAAAACTGTTGATATTTTATTATTTATTGTACACGGAGAGAAAGCTGGTTTATTTAACAAAATATTTATTGTCCGAACCAAGTAGCATGTTTGTATGTGGCCAAATATACAACTTATTACACTGAAAAACCGATAGATTTGCGGCAGCAAAATATATTTTGCCAAAAAAATAAATGTTAATTAAAAAAAAAACTTAGTTAATTCAACAAGATATTTCGTTACTTCATATAAACTAGGCTTACATCCAATCTTACAGCAACAGAAATATTCACTCAAAAAGTTTATTCATCTCAACCAAATTATTTAGTAAAGAACTGACTGAACTCACTTTGTTGTTTCAACGAAGCATTTTAGATGTTCAACACTCCTTAATAATTCCTTAACAACTTAACACATATTTTTGGTCAAAGCAACAAAATATTTTTGTTGGAGTACCAATGACGAACACCGCTGCTTATTTTCTTTTGACAATTTGCTTCGCATGTAGTATAGCAAGTACGTGAAATAATTATGTGGTGTACAGAAATTATCGCATAGATGGCACTTCTCCTATTCCATTCCAGTAATAGAACATATTTAGCATAAATAGCGCAACAAATACGATTATAATATATTTATCTGGTGTATTTACCGGATGAACTTCTAATAGGAGCTGTGACTATTGAAAGGCTGACTCCTTTCTTTGCACACTATGGTGGTGAGGTGATCCCTGCGATCAACCCCTAATACACGGGGCAAACGCTTGGCGTTTACAACATCTTGTTTATTTTATTTAAAGCAAAATACTTCTAGCCATTCGCATTCTCTCAAATCAATGCCTTGTTAAAACAAAAAAAATTGTTAAATTAAATATTCTTTAAATGGAATATTTGAAATTTGATAAGTATAAGGATAATATATATTTAAATTAACTGAAATGATCTGATTAATTTGAATAAAACATTGGTTATAATATGGTGTATGTGAGCATATAATTTATATCATTAAAATATTTTGTTTAGTTATGCAAACAATATATGTACTGGATTTACCCAAAATATCATGACCAAATAATTTGGTTCATTTAAACAAATATTTGTTTGTCCATATTTAACTCCACTATTTAGTAACCATTTTGGTACCGTTAAACAAATCGGTTTTTCAGTGTATATGCTACCAAGATATTGAAATGGCTGGCGTAACTTAATGGATAAAAGAAATCGGAGATGAAATACAAAAACTAAAAAACTGCAATATTTTCGGAGATTTCGAGTCAGACAGCTCTCACAACAACGAAAAAAAATTATGGCAAACAGATATTTTTTTCCTTCAAACAAATCATTTTGTCACTACTAGACATTTGACTGAAACCTATACAACATTTCTTTTAACAAGGCAAATTAGATTGGTTGAAATGTTTCAGACAATTTCTCATGTTTTTTTTTTCTTTTAACCAATCAATCTTTTAGAATATATATTTGTTGCTTTTACAAATCTTTTTTTCTTCTACGTATACTTTACATTTCATAGCAAACAAGAAAATGAATCAACTACAGGTTGTATTACATTAAATGTTTAATGAGCCACTAGTCACATTGGTCCCCGAAATAATTATAAAATTGCTGTAGATTGTTATTTCTAGGAGAATATTCTTGAAGAGGAACCCATATTATCTATATCTTTAACTAGAAGACGAGCTTTCACAGCTTTGTAGTCCTATTTCCTCCGATAATAAGAATTTCACAGATTAACACACATTGTCGTACATTTTAGGAGTATGTATGCAATGACACTAAAACTAATTTATACACTAATGGCACCCTCCGTCCCTGGTAATTGAATCGTAAAATAATTGTGTACCAATGAAATGCGGGGGAAAAAAAAATACGAACAGTTGATTGGAACAAAACAAGGGAAACAAAAATCTATCCATGATTGCGTATGAACAATATCCTAAAAAATATTTTTACGTTTATTCCTGTGGCGGAAATTACCAAAGTCAAATTCTGCGAATGAAAATCCTTGCGCAAGCCAAAAATTTGCATCTTTGTTGCATACTATAAAAGGTATTATTTTTCAAGACGATTGCCTGTTCTGTCTTGGATTGTATTGTATTTAAAGTAGTGTTAGAATATTCACTTTACTTACATTATTTTTTGAGTTGATTGTGCATCGATATTAATTATTGCTAGAGAATGTTTTTTTTCTTCTGAAATCGCTATCTAAAATAAACATTTATACTTATCAATGGTAGTAGAAATGAAAACATTAATGCTCATTCTATTCAAGTATAATATATATAATTTACTACATATATTAAACTTGAATGGAATTAAATAACCCCATTCAAATAGGTTATATCAATCATTTATACTTATAGTTAACAACGCAACTTTAAATGAGTTAAAGCAAAAAAAAAAGCTGAGGAACAATCCGAAATTTTCTATTAAAATCAGATGTCATTGTGAGACAACCAATAAACAGAAACAGTTGTGTCAGTTATATAAATTATATTGTTTTTGTTCAAATTGCTAGTAGATAGCTGGTGTTGCTAGTATAGAAAAAATCTTGGTTGTTCGGATTGCAAGTACTCGTTATTGATTTCGAGAAAGTCTCTCAAGCGATAACAATGTATCACTTTCGTGCTCTTAGTTTACAAATAGTTGTAAGCTTGGTTTGTTGCCTTATTGCTTCTTGAGTTGCCTATATTGCACATTGTACGGCTATGTAAGCATAATAAATTGATAGACGAATGAACGAGACACAAGTATACCAGGATGTGTATGTCACAAATCCATTACAAATATAAAAGAGGGAATTAAACTGAATTAATATATATTTTTACATAATAGATATCTATATTCCTATTCTGCAAAGAATTTCAAAGAAATTGTGTACCGCAAATAGGCGAAATATACACAATACGTGTTAGGTATCTAATATGTAGCTAACTAGGTTGTAATTGTGTATGTTCATAGTAAACATTGCAAGTTATAAAAGCAAGGACAAGGAAAATTATTCCTTATTTCCATACCGATAAATAAGTGCTTAAATACTAACCTATGTGCTCGCTTTGAATTCGGAAACGTTATCGGAACATAAATTTGTTTAAAAAGATACACGCGAATAATATTTAACGTCGGTATCGTTAAAATACCACAACGTAAATGCTTTCCAATGTAACGATAAGTGTGCGTGAGTGCGTTCGTGTTGCGATATGTTTAGAAGATTCTCCGTCGATACGTCCTCCTTCAAAATTGGCTCACCACCTTCACCGTCGCCTCCCAGTACACCTCCAGCTTTAACCGGAAAAGTCTTCAGCAATTGGTATGCGAGATTCTCCAGCAACGTTAAGAGAAGACACATTAATTTGTCACCAAAGGCTTTGTTAAAAAAATCCTGGTAATTATCTTGTATCTATTCACAAAATTAAAACTGGATTGAATTTAGATATGCTTAATAACAAGTTTTAAAGTTGATCTCCTTACAGTATTGCTTTTTAATTTGTTTACATCTGTATCAGTACAATAACATTCTAGGTACTTTTTACGCCTGAAATATGACTGTAATTTTACAAGTAGCTAAGGAGATTCACATGCAGCTGTAAAGGCTATAGCTGCATGAACTAGTGAAATTGGTTCTTATATAGATTTGGCTAATATTTTTTTTTTTTTCTGAAGCAGCTTTAGATATAATATTGAAGCCCAGAAAGTTTTAACTTTATATTATTTTAGAGTTTTCAAGTAAATAACTGTTAAGAAGAAAAACGAAAAGAAATCATTTTCAATCTAACCTATGTAATTTCTTTAAGCTCCTAGTATGTTGTAGTAGTTCACTGAACCAAAAAGGTACATATATTTAAAGGAAATAATTATGCTGAGAGTAACTTTGATTACAATTTTTTATCCAACGTACAGCAAAAGAAAAAAGTATCCGCGGAAGCTTGGTAGTAAACAAAAAGCTGACGTGAACGTAATTTTTACGGGATAAGTTGTAACTCGGGCTTTATTTGAATAAAATAAATGAAAAGAATTTAGGTATTTTTTTCGGCTGGCGGCAATAGATACCGCCGGATGTTAGTTCTTTACTACCAAGCTCCGCGGATACTTTTTTCTCTTGATGTACGCCGTTATCGGGACAATGTACGGTCAGTTATCAACCTATACCGCCTATTATTGTTCCAATGTATAGGTTATGCAATGTACGTATTAGATATGAAAACTGCCTATGTATTATCTAAAGTTCCATAAATACAGTTATCGGATTCCGTAACTGTAATATAAAATGCAGAACCGATAATTACCGATACAATAACTTTCAATTACTATATAGCAACTTCTTATTACTGATATGTATTTCCCATTTCATAATATTTTATAATCTTAGAGGAATCACTAATATACTGGGTGACTAATATGTATGGAAACGGTGAATTATTTCCTATGTAGGATAGCTAGCTAAAAATGTTAAATACAAAAGTTTCGCGTTTCTTTTTCTCAAATCTAATTAGCATTAAACAATAATAAAATAGACAGAATCAGTAAAAAAATTACGGAGAACATATTACTTCCTTTTTTGACTGAAACTTCCTGCATATTCGGTTCGTAATTCTTAACCAAAAACCAATTAACATATGACATATCTAAACTTAACAGTAGATATTTGTTTATTTATGTCATGGTTCAAGAGGACATGGACATATTGGACATAGTCAGAAAATTAACTACATGAATATTATAATGTAAAATCATTAAGTAAAAATTACACAAAATGGAACAAATAATTAAAAATAATGATACTAAACCAGCTACCTTATTTAACTTTCCACAAACTCCTCGATAGTGTAATAACTTTTTTCGAGAAGATATTTTTTTTTAATTTGAATTTTTATCGCCTGAGATAACTTGTAAAATATTACTGCTCTATACCTGGGATTCATCTCGTACAACTTGTAATAGGAGAGGATACTGCTAAATCTAGCTAATAAGGTGTATGCATTACCTTATACGAGGCGTATCCGGAAAGTAAGTACCGTTTCGCATTCCCGCCGCTGCGCGCTGCTGCGCTGCGATCGGCGTTCCGCGCATGCGCGGTAGTCGTCCTTGTTTGTTTGCTCGCAACTGACGCCGTTTTGGTTGTTCTGCGTTGTGTTGTCTGTTTACAGTGCAAGTTTAAAATGTCTAACACAATTGACTATCCCACCTACTGTGAGATTCGTTCGGTAATTCGATTGTTAAACGCAAAGAATGTGAAACCGGGAGAAATTCATGGCCAAATTAAAGATGTTTATGGTGAAAACACAAAGATTGCTGGAATGGTGAGAAAGTGGGTAAGGATGTTTAATGAGGGTTAAACTAATGTGGTCGGCCTTCTGTTGTTAACGATGACTTGGTGAGGAAAATCGATGGAAAAATCCGTGAGAACAGACGTTTCACTATGACAACGTTTTC
Source organism: Protaetia brevitarsis (assembly GCA_004143645.1). Classification (NCBI taxonomy): domain Eukaryota; kingdom Metazoa; phylum Arthropoda; class Insecta; order Coleoptera; family Scarabaeidae; genus Protaetia; species Protaetia brevitarsis. The sequence continues at coordinate 8,176 of RXPK01001766.1, forward strand.
AGGCGAATTCCCGCAAGTTTCCAGAACAGTTTTGCACGAAATTGTTTCAGACCGCTTTGGTTACTACAAGTTGCGCTCAAGATGGGTTCCCAAAATGCTCAGTAATGTTCACAAAACCAAGCGACTTGGAAGTGCCTCAAAAACGGTGGACACTATGTAGAAAAGTAGTTTAAGATATGCTCTTTCTTGTGACATTAAATTTTTTTTCAAAAAAAAATATGTTTACTATATTTTTTCCCAAAACGGTACTTACTTTCCGGATACGCCTCGTATATATTCCTGTTTTTGACGAAAATTTTTTCATTCAAATATGTAGAGACATGGCAGAGGTAGAATATTTAATTCTTTAAAAAGTGGCCGGCACGATACCATAGACGATTCACACAGCATGCTTCTAATGATTTGTTTTTGTAATATAAATAATCGTTTAGTACCAACTGATGAGCCCCAAAAGATTAGGACATAACTGAAACGTGACTCGACGTACGCAAAATAAAATAATCTAAGCGAGTGCACATTCACCGCGCAACGAAGGTTACGAATTAGTGTTGGGACCGAAACTTTCATTATCATCATTCACTGTAGATCGCTCGCTTTATAATGCGAGTTCAAGCAGTTTACTTCACTCATTGCGTGACTGAAGGGCTTGTGCAAGAAGTAAAGCTTTCACGAGAATAAACGTGTAGCAACCTGTTTGTATGTAAAACAATTTACTATTTATTTTATCAATAAGTTATTATAAATAAGGTATTTGCCCAAAACTAAATTGTAACCTATTATAAAAGCCACACTCTGAACGGAGCTGTTTGCTCCTACCTTTCACGAAATATATCCATTCATATCGTGAAAGCAACCTTGAGCCTTTGCTTCATTCGTTATGTGGCTTCGCACTGCAATATTTACTCAGCTATACAGGCGAATAAAACGACGTTCATGGCAACACTGTTACGAATAGCATACAGTGCAGTACATAATTTACTCTCGCAATGACTGTTAAATTTTGATTGTAGTCAACAATAAGTCCAAAAATTTAACTGCCTTACCATCCAGATCCATGCCGTGAACCTAATAATATTTGTTTTATTTTTATTAAGTATTCAATGATTCGCATTACACCAGTCAGTTATCTGATTTATTACTGTTGCAATGGAAATTGAAACGGCGACGCTATCGGAAGAAGACACAATACAGCTCGTGTCGTCAGCGTATTAAGAACCGGTGCATGATGTCAAAGAGAGATGGAGATCATTAACGTAAATTAAAATTGGACCACTGAGGAACACCGCAGCTCATTTCTAGAGCCTTAAAATATTCTTTGAATTCAACGTTATCAAACATTCACAAACAAATCCAGCGGCACCCCCCGCAATCCAAGAGCTCGCAATGTCACCAACAGTAGCCAGTGATCTAAAACATCGAAGATTTAGAGTTCCAAAAATCGTTCCCCTGCTCCACACAAAAAAAAAGCTAATGCAATAATAAAGGCTGGTTATACGAAAAGATTGATCTGTGAATCACTTGTTTCACTACAGCACGGTACGCAGTAAGTACTACTTCATTTCAGTAAAGCACAGTAAAGGTCTGGAATCGTAACTATTGCTTTTTCTTCTGGAAGGTTTTGGAGGAAATAATGTTAATAGAAAATTATTGGAATAATCTGTTAATCTGTTAATAATAACATAATCTTACATACTCTATTTATCTAAAAATGCATCTAGTATGTGTACTTCAGAAAATAAATTAAAAGTTTTCAATTTATAAAAATGTGTTTCCAAAAAATTATAAAACATTTTAGATTCATTTGGAAATTTCAAGTTAAATAAATAGAATATTTTAAACAGTACATCAATAGCACGTCAAATGAAATAATACATTAACAGAATACAAATGTTGAAATGTGTTAATTTCCTTTGGGTTTTTCTAGGCGACACTGTCATCTAAACAGGCAGCTTTGTTGCATTAGGAGGAAGTCCTCCAGTATCTACACCTTCAAGTTTTATTACAATTGGAAGAAAGTTTTCTCAAGCTCTTGTTAAAATAATATTTGAAACATAAATTAGAATTTATTAAGCATTTATCCTAAAATAATAACACAACAATTAAAAAACAATTATGGTCCTAAATGCGGTTTATAACTAGCTGTGCCAACAACTGGCCAATATTGGAGGATACTGGAGGACTTTCCCCTACATTTGGTGAATTAGAAATAAGAAGAGAAAAATACCACATGGAAGGAGTAGAAAACAACTTACTTTGCTTAAGTTTCTCCAGTATATTTGTTGGTATGTATAGTTTTTACCTTTACAGATTATTCCTCTGTGAGAAAAACAATACTTTTTTCATATGATGTTGCCCAAGAATCTAACAAATTACTGCAATTCGGAAAGGCAATGTTGCAGTCCACGTCAATCTACAGTATGTCCCCGGGTCGACTTTAGAAAAGGAAAAAAAATATATATTTGATTTCTCAGAAAATTTCACTCTTGTTGATTTGCCCTGATTGTTTTCAAAGCCTCAAAACACAAATTACTTTTATTTAACTCGAACGGTTCGCGAGATAATATCATTTTTCTTCAAAATTTGGATTTGTTTTAGAAGTAACTGTAGTAGGCGGATTTCATTCAAAAATACCACTGACAGTTGTTGACAAATTAGTATAACTGCAAATTAAATCTTCGCTAATTTCAATAGTATTTATGCTATAATGTTGACTATACCGCAAATAATTTATTTAATTCAATGTTACGGAACTGGGGAGTGCTACCGAGTTGTTATCGAAAAATTCAACCAAAAATACCCGCAAGTTACCATTTCAAATTCCGGAGCAAAAAAACTTGGTGACCAAATTCCTTAAAACAGTCTCGGTCTTAATCATTAAGAAGTCAAGGAAGTTGTTCGATGAAGACGATGCTGCTTCAGTTCTTGCCGTTCATTCCGTAAGAGAAGCTCCGAGGTTGTCTTTAAGAAGGAAGGCAATACAAATTGGAATAAGTAAATCTCATTTACAAAGAGTCTTCAAGGAGAACAAAATTTTACCATTTAAACCGCAATTTAGGCAAACTTTAGAAAATGGTGATGAGTGGTGATACGTCTAAATTTTTGTTTGGAAATAGTTAGTATTAATAGTACTGTTTTATTTGCCTTTTTTTTAATATTTACATGATTCTTCTCTGAACAGTCCTGGTCTATATCGTCAAGCACATATGTTGTCTAGTATTTATCAAGTAGTTCTTCATTAGAGAACGATGATTCGTCATTCCATGTATCCATTATGGCTATAATCGTTATAATAAACTTGACATAAGCCAGAAGCAAAACCTGAATTTTTGAGTGAAAACGTCAAAGTTTCATGTTAGCTCTCTATCGGAACCAAAATGACCTATCAATATTAGTAAACTTACAGTTAACTAGTTTACAACAGCGATTAATCAGTTGTCAACTAATTACTCGACATTTAACAAATGGATAAGTTTATGTTACTCGACTTTTACTTAACAATTTGTTAGTGCTAACAAATGATTAATCACTTGGTTACACAAGCTTCATGTTACCGGGCATTAGTTGTCATACAAGCTTTACACCGCAATCACCGCACCTTACGATTGAGTTTAAATTTAGGTTATATTGTCGCTTAAGATTTAAATTAACACCTTTTCTGATTTAAATGGTTGTTTACACACAGGGAATATCATTTAAAAAAAAACTCTTAAAAAGTAGAAATTAGGAAAGAAAATGCAAAAATTGCAAGCTCGTCCGGCAAACGGGGGATGCAGGTTCGAATTCTGCCTGAAGAAAAAAAAAATTCTTGGAAAAAATCCTAATTATTACAGTTAAAAGCAGAAATTCATTAATTTGTTAGGAAAGAAAATGTCACGACTTCTCCCCTACTATATCAAATATTACATAACAACTGTTAGTTAGCGATGCAAGAAATACCGAATACCAAAACCTAATTATTTCGACCGTAACTGCATTTACGAGCGAGATAAATCCATACATATTTTTTGTAACTATTAGTTATTTGCAAGAGAATTACAGAAACAATTATTATTTGCGCAATAATAGTGGTTATTTTGTAAGATTCCATAAACGCTGTTACTATATTCCTGAAGTAAAGTTATGTACACAGTATATCTTTAATACTTACATGGCAAATATTTTTCTGTGTACGGTTTATTACATCCATCTATAACTGCAGTTACAATTTAGTGCAAAGATGTACATATGTTACATTATATTGATAAGCAGTTCACCAGATACATATAACTTAGGTCAATTAACGCTGGTTATCAATATTACGTACCATATTTTTTTCAGTGTTGTCGTGATAGTGATTATCTGTAGTTTTTTGACTATCGCTCGATGTCCCAGGAGTAAGCGAAAAATATAAGTAAATACTTTATAGTAATATTTCTTAATATGTTGTTCTTTGGGGACACCCATAATGTAAGTATATTTGTGGAATGTACACTGCCCGACAAAATTAATGTCGTCGTCCACAGCGAATTTTCATATTTTCCTATCTGGTTTTTACAATTGCCAAGTGTTCACACGTAAGTACCCAACAAATCTCCTACCTACATAAGCCGATGGCATCAAAACGCGCGCCTGTTCAAATGATGAGCAGTTTTGATTGTCATATCGCTATAGGCGACGACATTAATTTTGTCAGGCAGTGTACCTACCATGCACATATCCCAAACAACATGTGCAAATTGCAACTTGAAACAGGGGTATAACATAGTAAAATAAACACACATATATTAATAGGTGATCCAGTTCGAGTTTCCTATATTATTCCATCCAATGTTAGTTTAACAGAACCCATTTAAGAAATAAATCGTTTAACCATTGCTCAATGTTCAATTGTTTTATAGCAGTAACAATTCCGTGTAAACTGTCTATTGACTTTTACGGCATGATTATAGTAAAATTAATCGTCCTACTGAACGAGCAATTCGCTACCTATTGAAAGATTTAAAAAAAAAAAACTAGCAGCACGAGTTATCCAACAGCTAATCCTTTTATCCAGGATTAGCTCTTCGGCTGCAAATTCTTTGGTTATCTAGTTGGCGGATTGCATTCACTTCGCCGTTTGCTACTTTCCAGATGTCTGAGATCTCAGTAAATCTAACTCATTGTCAGTTGTGACATAGCGAGCTGTAGTGAGCTACGATTTCTTTGTTGACTCAGTTAATAATTAGAACGGTTTACCTTTTTTTTACTCAGTTGAGTAGTTCATTTTGTCGCTGTCGCCGTTGACAAGTTTCAATGTTTACACTTAAAGTATTATTTACTATCAAATGCTCTACATAATGCATTCTATAAGAAAGATAATAAAAGGTATTGTCGAAGTGGATTGTGGAGATATATTGCAGTGTTCTATTTAATATATAATAATTACAAATAATAGAGAATTCGTCACCATTCAGTGAGCCCCCTACATTATAACAAATCTTATTAAGATCTTTTTTTGATTTGATGCAGTGTTTCAGAGATACTCCGTTGTGTCAGAATAAAAAACTTAGCCTGTATACGAATAATGAATTATTCTTTTGTAATAACGTGGATTAAGAGTCGTATTAAATTTGAATAAGACTGGATATTAAATGTTCTTATTGTCGCATAATGAAAAATATAATCCACACTGTTATATTTCTAATATTTAATATTATAGAGTTTTCTTTCTATTAAATTTCAAAAGGGGATAAAGGAGTTAATACTCAAATTTATTTTCTCATTTTATTACCTCCATAGTATATTAACATACTTAAAATTCATCATGGTCTAATATTAATGCGGTATTTTGTTTATTCCCTATATATTTATAGTTGATATATGTATGTAGTACTTTCTGTATATTTACATAAGAGTTAAACTGCAATTTAAACATACATAATCGAAGTTGCCAAATATGCGTGGTTGTATTTGCCAGATTTTCTTTTATTTGAAGGCGCATCTCCGAGTATACATGTTGACAAATTCCATGCCTTTTCCTTGAATCATAAATTCAATTTCCTTTCTTTTTTCTGGCAAATCATGTCAATTACAAGAAAAAGTAAACGGCAAAATCAGTAATAATTGTACCTAACGGTATGTCGTTTTGAGTTTAGCATAAAGAAATACTACCAAAATTCCGTTTGGTTAGTTTTCTTTTTCTAATAAACGTTCGTGGAAAATTGAAATACGAAAACGAAAAATATGTATTGCAGTGGTTCATAAGAAGAAAGCCATCAACCATATTAGATGTAATTATTATTTTATGTACACACCTGTTTATAAGCCGGTATAATTTGAGTTAATTCGCATTAGTAGCCGTGGAAATTGAATATATAATTTATCGTCTGGCAACTGTACGATATTCTGGTATCCTAGGATTCGACTTTACTTGAATGGGGTAGTGACTTAATATAATTCGTAGGAAATAAATGAGTGGAAATCCTTGGATACGTGTTCGTTGATAAAAAAAAATTTCTTTGAAAACTGTTTTAATTTTCATAAAGTTAAATGAATTACATCATATTCCTGTGGTATATCCGGCATCGAAGGGGAAGGGGAACTTCTTTGTAAATCCATCAAATTACCTTCGACCTAAAAATATACAGAACAAACGTCAAGAGTGTTCAACATTATAAGAAATTTGCTGTGTTTAGTATACCTTGCTACATTTTCTATATGGAGTAATACAAGTCTCTGCTGTTTTGAGTATAATTATACTCTTTGGATGCTGTGAAGGAGGTTTTCTGCTGGATTTTTATGATACCGGTGTTGTTCTCCCGATGTGAACCCTTCTCTGCAACATCTGGATTGTCACTGCGAGGAAACCTCATTCTGAGGTACTATGGGGTGGTATTTGGTCAAAGCATTGTTTAAGTTTCCGTGTATTTAACATTTCGTGGTTATTTTTCATGTCTGCAAAATGACAGTTCTTATCTGAAATTTTAATGTGTATAAGTTGGTAGACGTGGTTGGTGGTTTTCCTTCTGTTATGATAGCGGTATATTTAAAAGTTATTTTGAGAATTTAAAAATTCAAATGTGTACTGGATAATTGATAATATTTGTTTTGAACATTCCAAATAAGTATACTTACCTTTATATGTTTTTGATATAAACTTGTCAATAAATTATACATGTTATTAATAATTACACTGTTTTAAAAGATCATTTGATAGATTGAATTATTAAGAATTAAACTACAAATTCAATATTTATCAACGTAAAGGCATAATAATGTACAAGTTAGTGATTTAGGAGATACCAGTCGTACAGCCCCCTGGAAAAATAATAAAGATTACTACTCATTGGTTAGTAAGAGGGGAGATTGCTAGTGCGCACGTTCTGGAGTGGTGAACTCTAGATATCTGGGGCATATACGGTAATTTACAGCCATCGAGTGAATTGGCATTGTATTGTGTCTATCATTAAAGATATACGGCCGTTTGCACCCTTCGTGATTAAGTTATAATTAAAGTTTAATTTCCCTTGCACCGACTGTTTAACTAATAATTAAATCCTTAATTCGTGATTATGTTTAATCAGTACCGAAGATACGAATTGACTTTATAATTAAAGTTGGGGCAAGCGTAGTTTCTTTGTTTACAATCGTGTTTATATGCGATATAGTTATGTTTATGCGTTTGGTTATAATACAAATATCTGTGACTGTAAATTGAAATAGCTAGCTAATTAAAATGTTCACTTTGAAGATTAGGCCAAGGAATAGCGGTGTGCAAGAAGTGTATGTTTGGCAGGGTCTTAGAAAGCCCAAGGTAATTCAAACATTAATTCCCCAAATAAAAAACTAACAATAAATGTATTTGAGGATTACTCGAGGTTTCAAGTGGGAATGACCCGGAAGTATTTCGTAATAGGAAAGGATATGTTTCTATAAATTCACAATTTTTATGTGATGCTAATTTAAAAATAATGAATATCGTAGTACGAAGGCCGGGGAATACACATGATAGTACAATTTTTAACCATAGCTTAAAACAGAAGTTTGGATAGAATGATTATAGGCGAATAGTTATGTTAGGTATGTTTTTTTTTGCTTACAACAAAAACACACTTTAATGACCCATTCTTTTCCATAAGCGACAGTGTATATGCCTCAAAAATATATTTATTGACGCCACTATTAAATTCTCAAACAGTTGTGAAAAATCATTATAATGAAAGCTGTATTAGAACATGCAATGTCATTAAATGTGTGGAGTTTTAAAAAGATGCTTTCCAATATTGGCATATGGTTGTCGCTTAAAGCTGGATACCTTTATGGCAATAGTAGTTGCTGCCTTAGTATTGCACCATCTAGCCATAAATGTGGGTGAAGAGGTTGTTATTACCAGAAGAAATCAATGAAGAAAAATTAAATCAAGAAATTTGAAATGGACAACTTTATGAGATTAATTATGACGCTGCTGATGACGTAGCTGCTGCGACACAGGCATTACTAATTAATGTTATTTCAACAATTTGTAATTCATTGCTAGAAATTAACTTTTGAACATTTTTTTTTGTATTTGATTTTTTTGGCTTTTATATAAACGAAATATATGTTATTTACTCTAAATGCGTTATCACACTTGCATCTTTTCTTTTAATCATTTACCCTTTTAGGAACACATTTCTCGACACTTAAGGGTAAAAACGTTTTATCTTTGATTTTTTTTAAAGAAATATTGTATATGTAATTATTTATTCATTAAAAAAAGAACAAAAGATATAAGGAAATGATGGCAATAATAAAATAATTCTAACAAGTAATAGCAGCGGTTAAATAAAGTGTCACAAATTGGAGCATTTGCAGAACAAACAATTAAATGGATTCCATACTGAAAAAAACCTGCATTCACATATTAATTTACATTTTAAAAGAAGCTACTCAACTTTTTTTTATTTCAATATCTAATTCTGTAGCAATTTTCTGCAGCTTAAATTCCATTAACTCTTTCAAATGCCGCTTATAATCGCGCATTCGCATAGCGACAATTTTCATTATGATGGAACAATGTTCCCCATATAAACACAATTTTTGACTAAAAACTAAACTTAAGGCACTACCAACCTATATTTCTATCACAAACCTTTTAATTAACTAATAATTAATTAAATTTGTTCGGTGCAATCCTGTTCATATTTAATTCGTAATTTAATTTAATTTTTGATTAGTTAATTAAAATGTTAATTACAGACGGTGCAAACGGCCGCTAGAGGAAGGTATCTGTAAAGAAAAGGCAGATTTAATTAGAAAGTTTTTGTGTATTTTTTTTAAACAAATCTATTATAGAAATCACAATGTATACAGAGAAACTTATCCACAACGGACACTCACAGAGCCGACCGATTGTCCTTTGCAGAGGCAGAGGGTAGCCCGCTGAGGAGAAGTGCACAAGAATGTTTATTAAACAGTTAATATCAAAATAATTTATTAAAATTTCATGTTTAACACATCGCATTAAACCGAAGAAATACATTAAACAATATGTATAAAGTACGTATATATTTACGGTTAATTTAATTTATTATTTTCTGCCTTTTAAAATGTAATTGTCCCCTTTATTTTTTAAAAACCAATCTTAATGTGTCTATAGTGTTTGTTATTTTTTTTTATTATTATATAAGACGACTAAGAAATGCCGAAATTAACTATAACGTTTTTGACCTGTGATCACGAAACCACCATTTTCTTTTATTAATATCTACTAGGCGACTGTGTGTTTCATCATTATCTTTGTCAATTTTTATATCAAAATTATTTCAATTCTACCTAGTCTGAAGAAGGGCGACAATTATTTTTAGTCCCGAAACGTTACGAAGCCAATAAATAACAAATAAACGAAACCGAATTCTCGTTTTGATTTTTTAATAAAACAAATAAATTTCTAATTACTATATTTCAATATTAGATGATCTGTGGCAGTAATCGAGTCACTTTAACTTTATTCACATATTTATGGTTATATACAGGTGTTTTTTTATCTTGAGACAACGGAATATCTCTAAAAGACTGCATCAAATCAGTGTGACTCCCCAGAGTGAGAGGGGGAACAACTTTGAAACCTTAAATGGGAACCCTCATTTTGTATTGCAGATTCGGATTCTACGCCATCAAGTATATAGTTTTTGTTTGAAACTTTTTCGATTCGTAACAGATTGCGCTGTAATCGCAAAAAACATGATTGTGAACGTCTAGAAAAAATACACAAAAAAGAGAAGCAAGCAAACATGATTTTGTGTTTTTTTTTATTTTAACATTAAATAACATTTGAAAAAGCCATTCAACAACGAAGAACTTTACTCTATCATACCCATTTCAGAAAATGTGTTCGAAAATGTGCCCTTCCACTTCGATACATTTATTTATTCGCTATTGGAATGATTGCACACAACTGAAAAGTGTTTCCGGTGTAATCCTTGAACAAGCGTTGGTGATTCGCTCAATCGTGTTTTCCCTCGTGGTTGGCACTTCTGTATAAACTTCAGACTTTTTGTTTATCGTGCGTCCAAGGGAAGGTCTTCAACTAACACTGGAAGTTCGTTCTGCAAGATGTTTCGATATTTTTCACCATTTAAGTTTCCATCGATGAAATATAGACCAAGAAGCTTATTGCCAATTATTCCACACCAAACATTTACGTTCCAAGGATGATGATGTTCAACTTGGCGCAACCAGTGGGAATTTGCGATACTCCAGTAATGCATGTTGTGCCGATTTGCTGTACCGTGATTTGTGAATGTCGCCTCGTCAGAAAATAATACTCCAGCAAAAAAAATGGGATTATCTTGTATCTGCTGAAGCGCCCATTGACAAAATCGCACTCGATTTTGAAAATCATCGCCATGAAGTTCTTGATGCATGGAAACTCTAAATGGATGATATTTCCTACGCTTCAATATTCGGCAGATAGTGGACTGAGAAATTCCTGATCCGCGAGCTATTTCTCGAGTACTAATGTGCGGATTATTAGTTACTGCAGCTAATACCGCGATTTTATTATTTTCTCCAGGAAAGGATTTACTATTTTCTCTAGACATTCAGAAGCATCAACCAATCAGAATTTTTCCCTCTTTAACCCCTTGGCAATAGACAATACTTGACTATCTTTGTTCGTCAAATTTAAACTTCTATAGTTCTCGACAAAAGAACACGAAAACAGTGTGGACCTCTCCTGACTATTAAATTAGTGAAAAAAGTGTTAAAATTTTCAACAGTGTTCAGTGAGCCCCTACATTATAACAAATCCTATTAAGATCTTTTTTTGATTTGATGCAGTGTTTTAGAGATATTCCGTTATCTCAAGATAAAAAGCTCACCCTGTATATGCATGCATATGTAAGTATTAAAAGAAATTCTTCGCCGAGTATGGCACATTATGCAACGGATATTACTACTTCTTGGAATTAGCAAAATCAGCAGGGAAAAACAAAACTAAAAATGCATTTTAACGTTTTGGCATATACATGCTGATTCAAATTAAATGCGCACTATTGCTACTCTGTTATTATTGATCAGAGAAAGTAGGTTAAATTCGCAAAGCATTAGTTTTAACGCTGATTATATGCAATATATGAAAAACTAATTGTATGTCGCATTTCCAAGAAATTTTGAAATTTATATTTTCGCGATCTAACTACATTGGGTTTTTGTATTTCTTAGCTAGGATATTTGAAAGTTTCCCATTAGAGAGAGGGTCCGTTGGAGCAGGACTCCAAGTACATTGATTTCCTTTTTACTCTTCTGAGTTGGGATATTTTAAAATTGTCCGCTAGGAGAGATGTCTATTGGAGAGGGGTGTCCGCTGCAGAAGGGTGTAATACATTGGTTTCCTATACTTCCAGGCCGGGATATTTTAAAGTTGTCGGTTAAAGGGGGTGACCGTTGGAAAGAGGTGTCCATTAGGAAAGGTTTTACTGTACCAGATAAATATGTTTTTATAGTTTTTATTATAATTGACACGCATGATTACCAAATAAGCGAACTATGTACCACGTTACTTTTCGCAACACTCGCTTGTTTTTGATGAAAACACGTTTCATTTTACATAATTTCTTTATTGAACAAACTATGCAAATGTATTTTTTTTTCGCTTATTTAATAAGCTGACTACGTTTTATTTCTGTTATGTGTTCCTAAACAACATGCATATGCTATATGGACATTCTGTAAAACTATTCTCTTGTTTCAGCTTCCTATGGTAGATCCATTCTTAGAAAATGTCAACTACTCAGACTTACGTAAGTATTCTTGAAATTAATACATAATACAAATGACGCTACAAAAAATTGTTATTGGTTCTAAGTTCTAACACGTAGAAGAGGTCGTAGACACATATCACAGCGTCGATCATGCGATATCGCACGATTAGTCATGTTATATACAAAGCGCCCATAGTAATAGTGCCAAACTTAGGTTAGAGGCACCTGACATAATTGCAAACAAAGTTTATTTTTTTGGGTAAATCATGAAATACGATATAAATGAAAAACTATTGACGGCATATTGAACTCTTTAAGCCTGTGAACTGTACATTGAATAAAGTTGGGTAAACTCATTAATTTGTTGTAGAAATTGCTATTTTAAAATAACAGCAGCCAAAAATAGCACTCCGTTTTTATATATATTTTTTTTTAGAAAGGGAACCACTCAGGTTATGCGTACTTTCCATAATTAATGGTAAATAATGGTTTAGTTTTTTTAATTATGTGACAAATTTGGTTTTTTATTTATTATAACATGTTCTTTTTAAATAACAGTAAAGAGAAATTTCTTGTCAGTAAAGAAATCGTGATTTGATGAGTTATTATTTAATTAAAAATAAAATAACAGTTATTATACCTGCAGTATACACCGTTATTTTCTTTGACTTAACTGTTACAAACTGCTATTTTTGTTTAGGTGTCAAAAATTGGCAGTTGCTATATAACAACCAACCTCTGACACTGAATGCTTGAACACTAGCTCTTTTATGTTTAAGCTCGTTGATAGGACTGATTGTTACATCATTTCCTCCACACATTAAAAATGTTAAAATTCCTGTATACGAATCCTAGGTGTTTTTGTGCCCCTACAGCCGTACAGGTATTTTACTTTTAGAAGTAATACTCCTAACTATAGGTAATTTTTCCCAGATTTTTTTCATGTAGCCTAGAATATTAATTGTGAATTTTTTTAAATGTGGGATCTTTTCCAAGATTGTTTCATGTGGTCTGGAATATTCACAAGTAAAATTTCTAAGGTAGTCATAATTTCCATACAAGTTTTACTTGTTTAAAACTAAAATTACAAAGAAAAATTCAGTATTTCTGATTTTTTTCCTAACAAATAGCAAAAAATCGTCGAAATAAAAATGCTCTGATAGAAGTGGTAGAGTGCACTTAATTAGAATTTAAAGCATAAAAGACAAACAAAATATGAAAAAATTTCTAATGCTTACCCAAAACCATTGCACGTCAGTTATCCGTTACCTCCTCCACATTGGCGGTTAATTCGCAAAAATCAATTGCATATGGTGGCCATGCAATGGGGAAGCTCTTGTGATAACAGTTGCTATAGGAAATATTTATCTAGCAAGTAACAGATAAATATTTGATAGCTACGTCTGCCATGTAGAAAACTTATATCGAGTATGGAAAGTCAGTGTAGTGCAATAGGAGAACCGCCATCTTCACGGCAATTTCTGTACTCGTAAAATATGTTCGACGTATTTGCTACTATAGGCCAGAAAACTTTGGTATTATATGTTTAGAACATCATGACGTGTTGATTTAAGTAATACAATTTTGACGTAAATCTACTACTACTTTGGCTGTAACTGTACCGATATTGTATAAAAAAATATATAATTTCTTTAACAAAATCGTACTGATATCGTATATGCAAACAAATCTTTTTTTGCTGCTAAGATAATTTACTTAAAAGATATTATTTTTTCTATTTCGCACATACAATGAGCATTTTGTATAACTGTTTCGCCGGCAAACAATGTCACAAAATTCTACTTTGTAGCACTGTTTTTCCACCTTATGCCACCGTTTGTAGTGACATTTTATGTGAGATTGGTGGTGCGACATGGTTTGACATTTCACATTGTCATTTTTATATAAGCTTATGCATGGAATTGCAAGAATTGTGTCACAAACATGGAAACGTTAAAATTCCCTGCGAGGATAAGAAATCCCATTTTTAATAATAAATAAGCGTAAATGAATGCGAAATAGAAAAAAATAATACAAAATACACGTGTTACAATGACTCGTACTTGTTACTTTGTACACTGAGGGAAACACTTTTCATTTAAAAGGAATTGCGTTGAACCAAAAGTTTTTAAAATATTATCTTTTACTAGAATGAAATAGGAGATGCGCCATCTATGCGACAATTTCTCTACTACATATAAGTATATCTGCGCATCTGCTGTACTATATGGGGAGAAAACTGCTATACGAAAATAAAATGCGATATTTATTTTTACTTCCATGTCAATATTTAGTTAAATTAATGAATACTGTGCTAGCTTCAAATAAATCTACTAACCACATTATTTGTTTTATTGAATACAGGAATATTTTTAATATTCCCAAATCAAGTAATAATTTAGTAACTAACCAAATGCATGAAAAATGGTTGAAAACAACAAGATCGTTTTTCCAGTGTATAACAGTTTTAAAACCTTCAAACACTATATACTGCTGTAAGTTCCTTGGCTCATAAGTAAATCAGCATTAACTGAAAAGAATCCAATTATCTCTGAAATTTCTTTAACCTCACGCGAAAAATATTCAATTTTGTTCATTATTGTTTGTGTATCTGAAACTTATGCACGTGAGAACATGAATAAAACTAAAATACTTCCGCGTAAAAAAGCACTCAGCTTGAATACAGGTGCTTGCATTTTCCGTTAGAAGGTAAAAGTTTTAAATCAATGTATACATGCGTGTCCACGCAAATAAACCAAAACATCCGGCTTTTTTATTTAAAATACTGTTTATAATTCAATAATATGATAACGTTCTTAAAAGAAACTAAAATATGTCTTAATTAAACATAAATTATACAAACATAAAATATTAATCAAAACTAAGGTGCAGTCCATTTAATTACGATTACTTTTCGTCGAAAAGCATGTACTTAAGAAGAAAATAGTCTTCCGGCAAAACAGCACCCTACTTTCAATTAAAATAAATACTTTTCTGAGAAAAGGTTATTCCTTTCGTTGAACATGATAAAAATCAAAAATTATAAAACTTTTCATTTAATGCACTCTCATTTCTCAGTGTACTTGTACTCGTATTACAACAAAGTCATTGTAACAGTGTTTTAATATACTATTAAGGAATAGTTTGAAATAGTTTGATCGCTTCAAGGGAAACAATAATATTTATCTTAAGTTACTGTTAATTCAATTTTTTTACGCAAAGTATTTTTTTCAATTTTTTTCCTTACCATTTGAAATTGCTGCATGTGACATGACTCTGGTTTAGTGACCTAAACTCTATTTACTTATAGAGTTCAGAAGATACCTGTACAATTGAAAAGTATTCCTTGAACTTGGCCTCGATTATTTTTCGAACACCCAACACAGGAGAAGCTCCTTAATGTCATCTGAAGTTAAATTCTTGAAGCATTCTTCGTTTACTTCGTTATCTAAAACAAAAATGAGTAAAAGTTAGGTGACACGAATGGGTTCTCTATCACAAGCAACGGGGAATAGCGTAAAAATTTATACTCTTACTTATTTTTAAGAAGTATTGAACCAATGGCGGCATTCTAAGTAGGAATACGATAATATCAGTTTAATAATAGCGTTTCCACTACACAAAGTGACGGCCGTTCCGTAATTTGTTACTAATGCAGTGTTAACGCTTTTGAGACGAATTGTCAACAGTTTTCAAACCGCTTGGGAACTGTTACGTATACTGAACGCCGCCATGTTTGTGTAGAATGCCGTTACATATATTGCCGATATGTGCCTACTTATGCCATGCTATAATATTATTAAATTTTAAATTTGTCTTACCTTTAAACACATCCAGTAGTTTTTCCAAATTCCACTGTTGCACTTTGATTACAACAAGCTCATCCATCGCTCCGAAATTAGGTATACCTAATAGGTGCACAAACCATGTCAGCAGCTCAAAATGCTCAAATGGCCGTGTAAA
Organism: Protaetia brevitarsis; assembly: GCA_004143645.1. Taxonomy (NCBI): domain Eukaryota; kingdom Metazoa; phylum Arthropoda; class Insecta; order Coleoptera; family Scarabaeidae; genus Protaetia; species Protaetia brevitarsis. The sequence continues at coordinate 24,339 of RXPK01001766.1, forward strand.
CTATGATATAAACTGACTATCCGTTAAAACTTTGATGGTGCTGTACTCGAATAACGCCCTCTGACGACTGCAGGTATCTCATTGTTAGCTTTTACCATTCTAATTCGCCATTGGTGTATTTGAATTAGACCACCTATTTAGACAAAAAAGTTGTGTGAAATTATACGACAAAAGTTTAACCACAATTTTAAAGTATTATTTACGAAAACAACAAGTTATAATTGACAAAAATCTGTGATAAGGTTACATAATTATGCTAATTATAACCACAATATTTTCTCTACAATATTGTTGTATATTATTCCAAGAGTTTTTTTTTTCCGTGCATTTACTTCCATTCAAGGCGGAAAATTCTATAAAAAAGTGATTTTTACCAAGAAAAAATAATGTTTACATAAATTATGTAATTATTTTAATAATTACATAATGTAATTTTCTAAACTAGACATGAAACTTACATGCATCCTAGTAATTCAGGATTAGTCTGCTGAAGTTCTCTGCGAAGAGCCATCTTTATATCTTCAATGGTTAGGTAGATGTTACATGATGATAAACACCTACCGAAATTGCAAATTCATTTAAATTTGTATAGATATTATAGTGCATTTGTGTAGTGATGAACAGCTAAATTGACCGCGAGCCAGACGAAACTGAAATGGATAACGTCTTTGGCAAGCTTTCTATCAAATACTGTTTTAAATAATATTTCTAACCATAATGTATTCCATTTTTATTATGTTGCGGTGAAAAACACACTGTGTTGCTGAATATTTTTGTACTTTTCTGAATTATTTTAAACATAAGTAATTTATTCAATTTTATAGATGATCTGCTAACGTATATAAACATTGGATCTTTAACTACAGCTGATATTTAGTATATAATTTTATGAGTAATCCTGTCATTTTATTTTATATTAATGCTATGAATTTTCGGCTAATTTATTGGCGTTGTTTAACATATGGGCTTTAAATTAATGATAGATGTAATTTAACAGGCACAGGTTGACACATCACATGTGGAACATATGTTTGTTCTCGGAAACACGAAAACAATAATATACATATATACTATTATCTGTTGTTTTTTTCGTTTTCTTGTTGATTACATATTTCAACGAACCGTAAACAGTTCCATTTCTTCAAATTTCATAATTGCGTTTTTTACATAAATTTGCAAATACTAAAACAAAACAAACTGTCTCTCATCTCCTCCACAACATTATTCGCTTTTGTTCGAACAGCTAAAGCCTGAGGCCAAAGTAATTTATGTTTGTCAAAGGATTGCCAACCTAAAATTAAGTTTCAAGAATATTTTTGGATGGCGGTTTTTTTTTTTTTTTGTAGCGGATTAAAAGATATACAAGACGTGTATAAACTGACGCATTCTTGATACTCTTTTAAATCGAAAATCTTAACGAAATATTATTTGAAGCTGCACATTCTTCCTGTGGACCCACTTGAAAGAAAATATTCTCCATATTAGGGGCAATATGATTTGCGTATAAATAGTTTTGTTATCAAGATAGTGCAATAGGGCCGGGAACCGTTTCCTTTTTTTTTTTATTCGAAAGGAAAACTTCAAATTACTTTTTGTTTATGATATTAGTATTTATTTCAAAAAAAAAAACAAAATTTGAGATGTATACATATTTAAAAAAAAAATCTAACGTTACAACTGTATCTCTCAGTAAAAGATTTGAGATTCTGTTTTGGACCAACCAAAAATTAACAGTTTTACATTCACCTATTGCACAATTAATGTCTCCGACTGCGCTGTCAATTAATGCGTCAAGCTTTCAACATTAGAAGTTTTTTAGCGATTGCGGTTTGAAGTAATTTCATGCGGTTAGAAGACATTTGTTATTTTGGCGACAAATTAATGATGTTGGTTTAAACTCGGTTAACTTTGGCTTATTAAACTCACTAACCGATCCGTGGAGCAGAGTTTGGAGCAGTTAATTTTGGGAGATTACGTTAACATTGTCATAAGCAGACAACTTATCCCTTTCGGTTGCTTTCGGTCTCTGCAATAATTAGCAACTACGTACTAAAATTGTAAGCAACATGTAAATTATTATGGTAGGGATGGAGATTAATTAACAATATATCAATACATTCGTGTTCTTTTAGCCAAATGATAAATTTTGATGATAGTGCTCAGATTTTTTTTATCATATTTGTCACAGCATACAGTGTTGATACAACTACATTGGACCAATGGCCAACAGATGTCAACGTGTCGCCTTTTACTATGTACCAAATTGTAAATAAACAACATTTTTCTATGGCCAATGCTTGATGATCAACACGATACAATCGTGGCCATACCTTATAGTCCAGGTAGCTAATCTTCAATTGCAAGAAAACTAAACTTGATAAAGTTACATAAAATATTTATTTATATTCAAAATGTCAAAATAATGTATTAAATTAATATTTTATAGGCGCCCCCAAGCAAGGCGCAGTTTCCTTTGTTTCTTCTGTGACAAGTGGTTTACGCCACAGTCTTCGTCCATGTAAATTTGCTGACATCAACCGTCTTCGTACCGTACGTGCAGAGATTTCAACGCCTTACTGTAGTCGTAACTCAACAGGGAGTTGTTTCGAAGTTTTTCTCCGGTTTTACAATGCAATTCGTTCCAAAATCAATCCAATGTTACTTTTTTTCTACTACTGTTAGGTCGATTACTATACGATCCTGTTTCTAAGAACCGTTTTATTGTATTTTAAACTGCACATTTCGAATATTTCATTTGTTTCGCGATGTTCTTTTGCTCCGTTTATGTAATAAAACAATTTTGTCCCCGAGATGCTTCACTTGAGGTTTTTTAGGCATATTTATTTAATATAAAAAATTGCGATATAAAGAATTTATCAGCAAAAGGGAAACGAAAACAAATACTAAAATGTTTACTTCTTCACGATTTAAAATAGACTAAAATATTATATCTTCCGCACTCTCTACATTATCCAATTTATCACAAATTCCTAGAACTGCCATATATAAATTCAGTACACTCAATACGGATTAATATATATTTCGAGGTGGACTATAATATATGGCCACGGCTGTATAAATTCCCTGGCATTAAGCAACTAATTTCTTCAACGAACTGTCCAAAAGTACGCCGACATACGAAAGTGTTTATAGAAATCGTACTGGAGATAATTTACAAACCAGTCATCACTATGTGGTATTCCAAATCGTTTTTTTTTCCGTTAACAACATTACAAAAATGTTAAAAAATTAAATTTGTGGCTATTAACATAATGGTGAAGATTGATCTAATAAGCAGTGCTGGTATTTTTGAATTCCACAAGTTAAAATGGTATACAACTGCTTATCTGTCATTTTGTAAATTCTAAACAGATCTAAGCAAACCGAATTTATTTTCGCAAAATGCAATGGTCAAGTGACGTTGTCCTAAATTGCTTTAAACCACTTCAAATCCAGTTATGTCGCTAAAAAAACGAATGACGTTTATATAGTCTGTGTTGTTGTTACAAAAGCATCATCCCTCAAAATCTTGATTTGTTCTAAGATGTTATATAATCATAATATCATCAATAAGTTGCGCACTGAAGCAACATTAAGAAAATTTTTGTTTCTGTCGTTTGTTTCCCCGATGTTGCCAAGTGTTCCTCATTAGAAACATTCCAGAAACAAAAAGTTACTTGAGTGTTGCTTCAGTGGAAACGCGACTATCTGGTAAATTTTTATTGGCAACAAATTCAAATTAAAGATATATCTGGGTAAAATGACGTATTCGAATAAATCCTAAAATAACAATTATAAGAAGGGCTTCAGAAAAAATCGTTTTCTTTTTTTTTTTCAATAAGTCTCCTTTTCTCTCTCTTTATATCTATTATCATCAGAAACACGTTTTCAGTACAAATTGGTGTAAAAATGAATGTCATTCTGTTTAATCTAAATGACGTTAGATGAGAAAAAATGTGATTATTAAGGTTCATGCGCGCGTGGTTTGCTGTAATTGCAAAATTATTGAGTATAATATATATCATGTCATCTATTTTCTAGAAAGGCTCTTTTCTATCTTTAAGTGGGTTTTTTATTTCAATGGTTAGCAAACACTATTTTCGCGTTCTAGAGAACAAATACGACAAACAGTTTTGGAGTTACAGGAAAACGCGCTCTGGTTATTCTTAGGTTTAAGAAAAGAAGTCAACTTTTACTTCTCTTGGTGTCCTTTAAAATAAGTGAAATAATACGTGTACGATATCAATTTTAATAGTGTGTATATTCGCACTAAAAACTTCGATGAAGTATACTTCAGCACCTACTATGGGTAACTTGACTATTTAAAGTGATCTCCGCTTTATACAGGTAGCACCATCTGCTGGTGTAGTTAGCAATTTAAATTCAAAACTTCTATTTCCCGTTAATTGAAAATGTAGATATCTGTTAGAGAAATTACTGGAAGCTACTAGTGGCGGGCACAGTCAAGTTTTCTATTTTTACTAAGGTTGATCGTTGGTGCGCCATTAAAACAAATTCACTGCGACTTTTAGTATAGACTCATTAAACTGCTCAGCTACATATTTAGTTGCATATTCAACGGCTTATGTCTCACCGAAGTTGGAGAAACCCTCTCTCAAAAAGGGGCAAATGATATCCTGGATACTGACACATCTAGATTAGTTAAAATACGCATATGAAATAGCTCTCATGAAAGTTTGACCTCACCAGGAAGCATTTTTTTATTGATTATTCTTTTTCTACAATATTTTTGGGATTAGGAATGTGTTCAGAAAACATTTCTGAACAAACGCTAAAAATTGATACTATGCAAGTATTATTTTACTCATTTCGGAGGATGCCTAGAAAAGTCAAAGTTGACTTCCACACCTAAGAGTAATCGGAACACGATTTTCTGTAACTCCAAAATTATTTAGCCTACTTCTTCTCTAGAAAGCAAAAAGTTTCAAATGATTTTCAAGTTTCTGCTAGCGATCGAAACAAAAAATCGTTTAGAGATGCAAAACAGCCTTTCTAGAAAATAAACGTAATAAATGTAGTGACATCGATTCAAGAAGTTTGGAATTACAGCAAATTATGCTCACATTCAGCTTAATAATCAGTTTTATGTCATCTAAATTTCTATAGGAAAAGTTTCTGAAGATGATAAATATAAACTGAGAAAATCAACAGTTGCTTCTGAAAATACTGCAGAAAAAGAAGACTTGTTGGAAGAATAATAAATACCTATGTAACTTAAATAATTTATATTCAATAAGAAGTTAGACGCAACTCTAAAAAGATAATGGTTCGGGGTTCACGAAGCAAGCGGATTAATTAATACAATTTAGGAAAATATTAACTTCAGCACTTGTCAATATGATATTTATTCAAATTTAAATTGACATTTTGCTATCGCAATGTTGCCAAAGAAGGTCCGGTATGTGACGCCAGTGGTGAACACGTGCAACTCATTATACCGTACGCACTACTCTAAATGCGAACACCCAAATGCCATTCAGAGCCAGCTACAAACATTTAAAGATAGGGCTAGTTAGCTGTTTAACAAATAGTCGCTCATATCTCAAAATCTATTAAAGATAGCTATAGGGAATGCTGATATAAAATGATAGGGGATAATATTTACTACTAATTTCGAATTAAAATACAGGATGTTCTATTTAAAAAAAATGAGTTTTCTGCATTTGAAAATATGTCACTTTGTTCTTCAGTTTTGAACACCCTGTATGTTAGAATGTAAAGTGTGTATACCGTTTCTGAGAGTTATATCTACGCTCATAACATAGCAAATTTGGAGTCTCTACTTGCAGTATTAACCGAGATATTAATTTCTCAATGATGCAATGATTATAACTAAAAAGAAAAGAAAAACTTAAATAACTCAAAAACGGCAACATGTAGCTATAGGAATAACTAATGAATACTGACGTATTTATGGTCATAGAATCCAAAAATGGATAAAAAAATATATCATTATATTTAAAATAACAAAATTGACATCCATATCCGGTCAACCGGAAGTGATATTTTGGTTAAAGTATCTTACATTTATAGTTCCAATCGAACAGATAATGGTGCCGAAATCTTAAATATAAGTAAATAATAGAACATCATAAACTTTTAATGAACCAGTTACGTGGAATACCCTATAGTGATTATATTATAATTTTCTGAAATATTTAATTCATGATGAAATATTGCCAGTTATCATAAAAAGCTCTCCTTTGTTGTTTTTTTTTAATTTTACAGCAACAGTGTTTACAATCAGATTCATAAATTAAAAAAATCCTGTCCGGTAGGATTTAGACTTTTGTGTGACATAGATATATTTGAATTCTGGCATTAGCATTGAACACTTAGCTGCTGCTGTAAAATTAAAAAAAAAACGCTGGAGATATCTCCACGTTATGTCAGTATAATAAGCCAATAGTCCAATATCGGTCGATATTGACTTTAACATCTCTCATAATAGATTGTTTAATGTGGCATCATACATACAGGCAACATATTTTCACGTTCACGGGGTGTATCAGTTTTCCAGAACCGTACCCAACATTTTTTGCAAATGCAATCATACTTTTTTTTAGGCCTGTTTGCTTGTTGTAATGGATGCTACAAATTCTTTGTTCCAAATTTCGAATGCAAGGTTGCCAAGTTATCTAACTTTTTACATAACATTTTCAAAATGCACGGGTTCATTTAACATTTTTTTCCCGACATTATCATTGACAATTAAACTCTAAAATTTACTGAGTAGCTTAAGAAAGCTTAGGTCTTTCTTATGAATTGAATTTTATTTGGTAAAATTATACAGGATTGTCTCCAGAAGCAATCAATTTGTGTGATATTTAAACGGCTTTTACTTTGTTATGTTAAGTTGAACACCCTGTTTTTTTTTATATCATCAATGCACTTTTTATTATCTTTCATTTGTGTTAGGAGTAGCGTATATCTAAAACTTATACTTTCTGAGATAATTTGATATTTTTAGAAATCGTCACACAAACATTTATTTATAAAAGGTAGGAGGTGAGACAATTTTTTACGACATTATCAATTTCAATCACGAGGAACTTATTGATATGGTGTATGCTTCGGGTGAAGGAGAACGAAATTCTGTACTTGCTTCCCACGGCCAACGATTTCCTAATCGCAGACATCCCACTGCTCTAGCGCTTGAAAGACTTCGGGAAAGGTTTGAACAGAGATAAGTTTCCTCAGGAGATAGGCAACTCCCATGTATATACTTATTAATAGTTTTTGGTAAAAAAAACCAAGGGACGTTCGCAGATGGCGTGCGCCAACCGAATATTAAAATATACTTTTATTTGAATTTTTATTTTTCAATTTTTATTTCAAGTGACAATATATAAAGATGGATGAAGAACAATGGACAATATATAAAGATGTATATAAAAAAAAACTTGTGCGTAAAAATAACATTTATTGATTAAATATTTAAAATTACAGCATTCAAGCTATACAGTCGTGGGACAAATATTATAGGCACCTTTAACAAAACTAATGGGTTTCATGTTTCTTGCATTTTTTTTGTGACAGTTATTTCAACGTTTATTTAATCGTCTTTATGGTTACAATAGTCTTTATAGATACCTTTTGTAAATGTTTTTTTTTTTTTATATATTTTCAAGTCTTCGAGATGTCACTTTTCCCCTCCCATCTAAAAAGTATTATAGCTGTACTAAAAACACTCTAATATGCAACAAATTAATAAGATCCCTTAAAATACTACATATTTATAATGTATTACCTACAAGTTTTTATTTTCTCATTTCTTACTGTGATATTCGCCCAAAATTTAGGGTGCCTATAACATTTGTCCGCGACTGTACATTATATATTACATATTATATAATATATAAGGTATTTTTGTAAATATAAATCGCGATTGTGATTAGGTGTGATTGTGATTATAAATTATATCGTTGGAAAAGTATGAATTCAATTCGCGTTTGAAAGTAATCGTGTTTGAAAAATTAAATCGCTATTCAAGCGATTATAAATCACAATAATCGTACCTACGGAGCGATGACTATATAGTGGTTTGTTTACATTTCCAGCAGCAATATGGCTGAAAATATGAGGGTATATGTTTTAAACAAATCGACGTAACGAATAATCTTAGAATCATAATCCCAATCGTGATATATATTTACAAAAATACCCATACTTGTATTTTAACTTTCGATTTAAGATGTAAGTTTTAAATTCATAACAGAAAATCCTTCCGTATTCCTATACAAATCGTAGTAATTATTATTTCCAAACATGACAATAGCTATATTGTCGTATTGTGTACGCACCTTTTATATCCTCAAGGAATATCTAGGTAATATCAAGGTAATCTATGATCTAACTGTAGAGTGCCTTAAATAACTAACTACACCTAAAACTAGAGTATAATTAAAGTCAATGTATTATTTAAAAAAAACGTAGTCACTAAACTATCCTATAAATTTCACTTTAGTAAAAGTTTGTCAAGATATAAACATAAACCACCACTGCCACTGTATAAGTACCACGCCAGTAAAAAAAAAAACAAAAATTATTATAAAAGTAATCACAAGCAAATCGAAACTCCACGTATATTAAAAATTACCAAAATACAAATAGCGTCCTTGTGATTGTGCTTATGAAAAACGAAAACAAAAATAAAGGCTGACGTATCAGTGCCAGCAACCTAAATCACCTAAATTTGTAAATGTACCTAAACAAAATAGTTTCCTGTAGTTTGTTACCAACAAGAGTTACAGCGCCATCTACAAACGTCCCTTGTAACTACTAGAATTTTGTTAACAGTTTGACCCATTAAACTTACCCTCCTTATCCTTAATCCTATATCCTATCCTATATACCTTATCTCCTATAGTATAGTAATCTCTGGTTTGAACGTATAGGAGAAATTAAATACGAAAAAAAAAGTAACGCGAGAAGCGTGTTACCCATGAAGAAAAATACTTTGCTATACTATTGAGCGTGGTGCAAAATCCTTATGCAAGTACACGTACAATAAGTAATGAACTGAGCATCAGCCAAACTTCAGTATCGAGAACTTTGCGAAACAAATGAAACATAAATTTCATCCATTTATTCAATTGATTCAAGAATTTGATGCCGGTGATTTCCATAAACGTTTGAAATTTGCGGAATGGCCTTTAGACAATTTTGCCAAGAAAATACTTTTTTAATGATCTCTTATTTACTGATGAGGCAACCTTTCACAAAAATTAAAACCTATTTGAATCTTTTGGAAGATCCATTACCGATTTTATTAGATGTTCCACTCAATATAAGACAGAGAATGTGGTTTTAACAAGATGGTGCGCCAGCCTATTATAGCAGGATTGTTAGAAATTTAGAAAGAAATTTTATGGATAGGTGGATAGGCAGAGAAAGTCCAGTAAGCTGGCCACCACGGTCTCCAGAATTAACAAAATTAGATTTCTTTCTATGGGGATATGTGAAAAATTTAGTTCTTTTAGTTCTTTACCAAGAACCACCAACAACAAAAGCAAACATCATGGATCGGATTCGTGACGCATTTCGCACAATAAATGGCAATATGTTAATGAAAGTTAATGAATCATTTTTAACGCGAAGCATAGCAGTTATGGTTGCATAACCTTTGCATAACTTATGTGATTTGTACTACTAATTTTGGTAAAGGGTAGGAAATATACATACATGGAAAAGGAAAAGTTATGTGACGGAAAAAGAAATGCAAATGACCTATATAGGCATCTGAGGCTTAAAAAATGGAAAATCGTATGACAAATACTGAAATACAATTAGTAAAAGCTGGTGGAGGCAGGAAAGCAAAAGAAAGTTACTATGTAGTTATATGTAGATGATGCATTTGCCTACAGATTGATGCCGAGGTGAAAAGGTAAATTTATAGAGTTGGTTCTGTGACTTCTGCCGTCTAGTTTAGAAAACAGCGGTGCAGAGAATGTAAGCCTTGGACATCTATAACGAGACGAAAACAACAAAAAATTGAATTAGCTCCAATAGCATCTAATTAAACTTGAAATGTTTGGGTCCGCAAAGTAGGCAGTCCTCCCGTTGCGAAAGGGATTAATTGGAGTGTTTGCGGTGTGCCCATTTGGCATCGGCTTCACCCAGACGACGAGGGTTCTATCGTGTTTTGCGTCCACTGATGACGTACTCAATTTTTGGTGGGTACACAATTGGCACCGTAGGCGCCGAAACGCGTCTAATTATAGCTGCCACACTTCAGTTTTCCGCGTTACCTTCGCGGATGATGTGCGCCTCGGTACGTGCCTCTATTTCCAAAACAGCGACGACAGCAGTTACTAAGACGACGCCCTCATTACGATTGTTATCCTTTCGGGTCTTTTGTTTCCGATGCCACGATTAAGCGCGGTGCGAACGCTACGATCGCCGGTCTAGTTCTACCGTTTTTCCTCTCGGTTTTCCGTCTCCAACTCCGCTCAGCTGACCTGCTATTCGCCGTCTAATAGAAAGTAACTATTAGTTACCTATTTATTTCCTGTGACAGTGACACAGTGCGAGTGCACCTAGGATTCATGTATTAAGTATGTGAGTGGAGTGCGCGACGCTCCTGTTATTGGCGTTCTCTTGCCCACGAAATTAAAGCTCTACTTATTTTTAGGCATGCTATGGGCGTCATTCATTGTACATATAAATACATCTGCTAGTTATTGGTGCCTTTTTCGAAATTTTTATTGGGCGCTGGTCCGAATCAATTTTCGCAACAATAAATATTATCACCACGTAATAATTCGTTCTCAGTTCTATATTTTAGAGTGAATTACAAAATTTTATGACTCCATGCGCACATGTTTCAATATAAACATAACAATTAAACGCCTTCGAATTGTACCGTAGAAACCGGCAAATAATAAAGTGTATGCTAATTGGCAGCTGTTTGCACCATAATTTGCAAATGCCAAAATAATCATTAGCAACCCTATTATGAAAACACTTGGTTATATTGCGAAACTGAAAACGAATCGATGGGAGGCCCTAAAACCAACAAACCCTAGTCACAACAATAGAATTATCTGTTTTTTTCTTTTTACAAAACTGGCCAGTTGAAAGTTTTCCAACACAACAAAAGTTTTAGCATAGCATTAAAATTTTGTATTTTAGTTACTTATACTTCCGGTTAACAATAAAGATGAAATTTAAATTGAGTTTCTAGGTCGAATAAAATAACCAGATACTATTTGGTATTTAATAATAAAAATGGCGGCGTTTTGTCTTTGTTTAACAACATGTTATTTAATATTTAATTATCTGAAATAAGATATTTTTTTATATACACATAATTATTAATTATATTTACCATAAAATAGTCAAATAATCATAATAAAAACAAGTTTTGCTACACCATTACTGCCAAATTTAACGATTTTTTAAAACGATAATTTATACAATTAAAAATATAAACTACAGTGCATAATATGTCATTATTCACAAACAAGACCGTAGCATGAATACAAACTCGTATCTAAACTGTAAACGGTCTAATCATATAAACAAGGTTTTAGGTTAGGTTTCATATGGTTAGACCGTTTACAGTTTAGATACGAGTTTGCATTCATGTTTGTAAATAATGTCATATTGTGCACTGTAGGTATATTTTTAATTGTATATATTATGTTAAAAAAATTTTAAATTTCGCTGTAATGATGTATCAAAATTTGTTTGATTATTACTATGATTATTTAACTAGTTACTAAACAAGTTTATCCACAGCTTTATTATTAAATACCAAATGACTCGATCTGGTTATTTTATTCGACCAATAAACCCAATTTAACCTTCTTTACATTTTACCAAGATCAATTTAAAAACACAAAGCATCTTCCGGTTAATCGGAAGTCCCCAAGAACTTTGTTATTTTAAACGGAACACCCAGTATGTTACTACATTTTTGAATTCAGCTTAAAATTCTATGAGGATGACGACTATAGGGTTTCCTATACCTACACTGAGAAAAGAGATTGCATTAAATGAAAAGTTTTATAACTTTTGGTTTTTATCATGTTCAACGAAAAGAGTACCTTTTCTCAGAAAAGTGTTTATTTTAATTGAAAGTAGCGTGCTGTTTTGCCGGAGGACTATTTTCTTCTTAAGTACATGCTTTTCGACGAAAAATAACCGTAATTAAATGGTATGCACCTTAGTTTTGATTAATATTTTATAATGTTTGTATAACTTCTGTTTAAGTAAGACAATACACATTATATTGTTATTATTATCTATATATTTAACAACATATTTTAGTTTCTTTTAAGTACGTTATATTATTGAATTATAAACGGTATTTTAAATAAAAAAGCCGGACGTTTTTGGTTTATTTGTGTGGACACGCATGTGTACATTGATTTAAAACTTTTGCCTTTTAACGGAAAATGCAAGCACCTGTATTCAAGCCGAATGCTTTTTTACGCAGAAGTGTTTTAGTTTTATTCATGTTCCCACGTGCATAAGTCTCAGATATATAAACAATAATGAACAAAAGTGAATATTTTTCGCGCGAGGTTAAAGAAATTTCAGAGATAATTGGAATCTTTTCAGTTAATGCTGATTTACTTATAAGCCAAGGAGCTTTATAGCAGTGTTTGAAGATTTTAAAACTGTTATACATGGGAAAAATGTCGTTTTCAACCATTTTTCATGCATTTGGTTAGTTACTAAATTATTACTTGATTTGGGAATATTAAAAATATTCCTGTATTCAATCAAACAAATAATTTGGTTAGTAGGTTTATTTGAAGCTAGCGCAGTATTTATTAATTTAACTAAATATTTATATGGAAGTAAAAATAAATATTCCATTTTATTTTAGTGTAGCAGTTTTATCCCCATATAGTACAGCAGATGAGCAGATATACTTATGTGTAAAAAGATAAATTGTCGCATATATGGCGCATCTCCTATTTCATTCCAGTAACAGATAATATTTCGCACAAAATAGGTTGGAAACTACGATCATAACTGGTATATTTACCAGATCAACATCTGATAGGAGTAATCGCCATTGAAAGGACGATTTCTTTAACGGCACACAGGGTGTTAGGGATGGTCGTTGCAACCAACTCCCCCAATTCCACTAGGATTTATACCATTCTAAAGGCAAATCCCTCCTTAGTGGGCTTTTGGGGATAACTCATTTTCATTTCGATTAAAAAAGATCACGGCATTTTGTTGTGTTTACGGTTAAATCTAAAATGAATTAATGTTATAAGAAAAGGAAGAACCTCTTGAATAAAAATGCTTACGGTTTTCTGCCAATCTGTATATAGTTTTCAAGTTCAAAATAAAGAGGACTTGAATCAGTTATCAATATCTTTCACTTAAAAGAATAAACTATTTCAACGAAAAATATATTATTTCCGAAGAAATGCGTAAATTTAAAATTAAATTCCTTTTCGATTGGTTCATGTTGTAAGGTGCTTAATTCACATATACATAATAAAAAAAAGTCCTCTTCAATTCTTACAATATATTTAACTTAATATAAATTAAATTCAACACAAAAATAAATTATTCAAATTTTAAATCATAAAAACAAAATTAACATGATTGAGGAGAGTGATGTTTTATTCAATGAACTGTAAAAAATGCAATCCTGTTTATATACATATCCAAATCGGTAGGCAATTACAAAACGAATATAAGAAAACAAAACTCAAATCATTTCAAATATTTATAAACACAAATTAAACACAGATCACAATATTGATTTTCAGAATGTTCAAAAAGGTCTGAGGCCAAAGTTACTTGAAATTTTAGAAATTGAAAAACAAAAATTAATTATATTTTATTAAATGGCCAAATTGAAGCATTCGAAAAATCCATATTCTCTTACCCTAATATTTAAAATACTTTTTCTTAAATTTAATCACATCCTTTCATGTGTGTAGGTATAAATTGCTGGTTTTATCTTGGTTTTCTAAATTTCAGTTTATAATATTTAGATTAGATTTTTCTTCAGTTATTATTTGTTTTTTTATAGAATTTTCATGTCACAAGCGTTTAGTTCTCGCCCCGAAATGTGTATTTTCCATATATTTATTTTAAAATTTAATTTTTGTAATTTTTAGTTTAACATTTTCATAAAACTCCCACACACTGTTTATATTTAAAACCTTTAATTAAAATTTCCATTCTTTTGGTTCAATTTAAAACTAGTTGTTTTTTTTTTTGGAACATTTTTTCTTTTAATATCACCTATGCTTTACAAATCTTCTCATTATATATAACTTTTATGACGTTTTGAATTGTTGACTGTAAGTACTATTTTAATTTGTATTATTCTTTATGTAAGTGTAGATTCTGGGTGATGATGACTAAATCAAGTCGAAACTAGTACTAAAGTAAATAAATTAAACACATGTAAGGATCAAACAGGACATTTTTCTTATGTTATAGTATACATCATGGGATCTTGAAAATTGCAAAACTCTTTTTTTTCAGGTAGAACATCTTATGTATTGTTAAGTTGTTGGGTACAGAATTAAATTCTACACTGATTTGCTGTGATAAATTATTATTGTTAGTAAATACTAATACAGAAGAGTACGTATTTTTGTGCAATTTACAAACTAAATAATGGAAAATGTTGAAGTACATTATTCAAATCTATCTTAAATTTATATTTCATATCTATGAAGAACCAAAAAAATGCGGGAAGAACTTATCTAGGATTCAATGGAAGATACTCCCATTTGCATTAACAGATACAAAGAAATTTAGTAAATTTAAAACACTGGCACTTTGTTAAATCACTAAAAACAATAAAAAATCTATTCTCTCATGTTAAGTACCAAAGGTCTCTTGAAAATGTAACATCTTAAGTTTCGCGCGGACTTTTCTTAGACTATTTTTTTTGTTTATTATGTTCTCCGGACATAACTCGGATTCGTTACTGAAAATTGTTTTAGACAAAAAAAATGTTGATCTAGTAATTTCACGAAGCTTATAATACATTTCATTTCTCTTCATTTCATCTCCTTATAGAAAAACTTACTGTACAATTTTTGGAAATGTATCGCATTATATTTGAAAATTCTATAGGTAGAGGTATTCGAATTATTCAAATCTTCAGAAGTTACAGGTATTGAACTACGGGGATATGTTTCGAAACTCTCTAAAGTATTAAATCCATTTTCCTCATTCTTGGAAGTTGATTTATTGCAGTGTTTCCTTTTGTTTCATGTTTTCTAATTATTCTAGCGTCTATTGGCGGCAAGGGGCGAGTACCTTATTTGAATTCTTGACAAGCTTTTTCCGAAAGTCTTTTGCATTCTTCATCAATATCATATATCAATATCAATTCAAGATATTCAGGTTAGAATAAACTCCTTCAATATTTCCAACAATTGGGTTTATAAATTTTACAATAATATGTACTTGTGTGTGCACTACAGAGTGTTTTATTTGATACTGATTCGAAGCAAACTTTTTACTACGTTTTGGTGAAAAAATGTTAGCACTTGATAGATCTCAGAAACGATGAATGGACAGGTGAATAACATTAGGCTGAGTTCAAATGTGCAATAATATGCAAGATGTTCCATTTAAAATAACAAAGTTCGTGGCGACTTTCGATTAACCGGATGTAAGAAACTTGAGACTATGTTAGAAAAAGGTAACTACAAAGTATTAAAAAACCCAAATTTTTAAAGCTGAAGATTTTCGTTAAGCCCGGAAACTTCCAACTTCTAAGTAGCCCCGCATTGGGGGAACTTATGATCGAACCCAATGGCTGTAGCGATGCAAGCAACTTTCTTCCCTTCAGTATCTCTTGGTTGAGGAAGTAGAAACTATTTCAAGTGCAGCTATATCAACAGCTGATTGTTACGAGTATCTCGTGCTGCAAAATCTATGTTTGCTCGGCTTGGGGCAGACATTTGGAACACATTTTATGATTATTATTCGTTTATTTAGTTTTAAATAAATATCCTTACTGGCCTGCAGTAGCAAACACGTTAAACATATTCTACGAGTACAGAAGTTACCGTGATGATGGCGGTTCTCTTATTTCACTACATTAGCTTTCCATATGTAGTTGTAAGTTTTCTACATGATGGCAGACGTAACAATGAAATATTTATTACTTGTCAGATAAATATTTCTTAGGAACCGTTATCAAAACAGTTTCCCATTGCGCAAGTGCCCTTGATTTTTGCGAATCAACCGGCAATGTGCAATTGATGTTGATTTTGTGCAAGTTTTTTCAAAAGGCATTTTTTACCTAAATCATTATTTGTTTCAATTATTTTTTTCTTAGCACCTGACAAATATTTTTTACTACTATTTAAAAGAATAATTTAAGATTAATGCAGATTTATTAACGATAAAGAAATCGTCCTCAGTGTAGGAAAAGTTACACTAAATTAATATAATGGTATACTAGAAATGTATAGACTTTACCATTTGTGAAGGGTACTTTTTACACTACTGTTTACACTAGGTTCGGGTATATTTTTTAACACTATTTAAAGTGGATCTCCCTGTGCAAATGCTAGTGATTTTCTAGTGTTAAATAGTGTAAAAAAAAATCTTAGTGTGCATTTAGTTATTCTGGCTAGTTATGAGTTGGCCTAACAGTCATCTGAGGAATAACATTGACCTTTGGAACACGCTGTATAATATTCCTAGATAAATAAATTTAACTAATAAATATAAATAAACTAAAATACGCTTGTTAATAAAATACTGATATAAACATAAACAATATTGTCCTGGTAGTGTTTGGTTAAAATATTATTACATTGCTCTTCAATTTTCTATGTGGTGATTTGCATATCATTATTTTTTTTTGTTTCCTTAGTTATTAAAAGCAATTATAATCAGCAGGTACATATATGTGAGTACTCCGTATTAAGTAGTATTATGTTGTTTTCTTTTTTATTTTCAATTGGTTAACTAATTGATCACCTCAATCAAATTTAACAAGGTTATTAATTTTTGAAACATGTGGCAATATATAGTATTGTGTTATTATGTGCACTGGAGTTGGAGCATAGAATTTCGTAGATCATTTTCCAAATTTCAGCAATTTCTTTCATGAATTGTACCGTTAATAATTTTCAGCAACGGATCCTGTCAATGTTTAAGATAATTTTTCCGGGAATTGGGCAATTGGGGAATGTATTATTGTGTTACGCTTTGGGATCACGCGCGTGAACTACGGACTAGTGAAAATACAATGTTGAACGAGTGTTTTGCGGCATAAATGGCGGACTATTGAATTCTTTTTTTTGTGATATTACGGAGCGTTCGATAGGGAAGTCCGTTTATATCGGTGAGATGAAGGGGCATGTTTTGCTTGCATTATTATTCCAACCACGCCCGGGTGAAGCTCACTACAATCCCAGAAGAAGACGAAGAAGTATATCGCATTGATCAAATTAAAGAGTTTGAAGAAATCCCGCAAAACTATATCGAATGGTTAGCTGAAGTCCTAGATGAAGGTATATGAAATTTCGAAAAGAGAATGCTTCTAATTCCGCTTCTATAAATAAAAATTGAAGAAATTAACTAACTAAAGTTAATTTTGGTTAATGAACAAATTGTTATCGTTAACCCTCACCTTAATTTATTTATGAGCAGTGCTAAAACAAAATTTCGTGATGTACGCGCACTCAATAGCTTTGCTGAAAATTTCCTTTTCACTTAAATTTTCCTTAAAGTGTTTATAATTACTTTCAAATATTAATATCATTTAATGCATACATAAAAAATTGCGGTTAAAAACTACTATGCCAACTTGTTCCGAGATTGTGGTGAATTGGCACAACCGGTGAGGAAATTTAGCTGAAATATATTTTTAATATATAAAATAATAAAAATAGATAGTTTTGTCTAATGTTCAATTTTACTGCAAATAAGTTCACTGACACCAGTTAAAGGTCGTAATATCAAAGTAGCAGAGGATCAAATTGTGTTATCAATTATACCTCTTTTCAAAGAAATACAAATACTTGTACCAGAGGAATGAGGTTCAGTCCAGAGGAATAACGCAAATAGTTTTATTGAATTTTGCTCATAAAACTTAGTTTATTAATCAAACAAAAAAAAAGAAAACCACAGTTAACCCCAACCCCTTCATATCTTCATTCCTCAGCTTCTCTTTTTCTTCGTAATTTTGTTTGTCTATAGTAAAGGCATGGCTTGTTAGTCTACAACAAAATGCAAATATCATCCATAATTAAATATCATAATGTCAAATTTTCACGCAAACATGTAAACAAAAACACATTACTTACACCTACAGTTCGAGGTTCCGCAATTTGCATATACTTTCGCTCACTTTTTACATAAAGCTATCATTGCTATGTTCAACTCCATTCCAGAGGATTTATGATTTTTAATAAATTTTAATACAGCTGATTACATGTTGATATTACCTAGCCTTACACTATTTGGGTAACTAGTATTTTGTAAGGTTTATACTTGGAATAACATTTACAAATATATCCCAGCAAATAAAAGCATTTTGTGTTTGCCAGAGTAATGACGATCTTACTGCTTGTGATACAATAATAAACACGAATTCTTCTTACGCTCTTATTTGACTGTTTGGTTGAAAAAAGGTTACTTTTTAGAGCGTCATATTTGTTCGGTTTCGTAAATAAAACGCAACAATCCAGAGGAATGACAAACTTAGCGGTAACCAAAATCAGTAAGTTTTCGTAAAGTTGTTATGTATGTATGTATGTATGTATGTAAATAGAAGGGTGGTGTTACACTGCGACCTAAAAGATCTATTGTGTGCCCTATTCTTGCCGCTTTACAGCTGGCCTTCCAATCCTTTTTCTTTCAGAAAGTGTAGGATGTCAGAGGGCCACAGTCTAGGTAAGTCTCCCTCTTCGATTTCACATGCTCCCAGGTGCAATGCCCTCGAGTTGCACAGTGCTACGCAGTTTGAGAGGAGGTGGATGGATGTTTCATCCTGTTCCCACAAAATCTGCATTCAGGATCTTTTTCCAATCCAAGCTTACTCAGGTGTCCTTTCAGTCTACAATGGCCTGAAAGTATTCCTGTTAATATGCGAACATTGTTCTTACTCAGGTTGATGCATTCTGTAAACCTCTTCTGGTTATAAGTTCCCAGAAGAATTTTACTTTGCCTCATTCCCTAGAGATTTTCCCAGTAACTGGATTTTCTCTGCTCTATTTCCATTTTTAGTTTCTTCAGTATTGTACTGCTACTTAACCCGCAAAAGAGTTCAGGCCCTACAGAAGGCATTCCAGCCCCTTTTTTGCGAGGGTATCCGTTATTTCGTTTCCTTCCGCTCCTGTGTGACCCGGAACCCACAGGAGGTTACTTTAAAGTTGTTATAGTTTGTTTCGTAATAATTGTAAGTGGAGTGATGAACACATTCACTGGCTGTATAAAAGGTTAACGTTCGTGCCTTTTAATTTATCTTTTTTTACTTTTGTATGCATTGGAAGATAGTAGGCTCCCTTAGTTAGAATCAGGAAGAATGATATTGCTCCAGATACAAACAAAAAAAATTTGAATTTCATTTTTACAAATTTGAGGCACAAGTAAACATTACATATTTCATTTAAGAGCAATTACCTACAAAAGTATTATGTATGTAGAAAAATCCACATACATACATAATAGTGGTGGGCACAAAGTAGTTATTCGTTGCAAAATATCCGCTATTTCTTAACAATCAGAGTAACGAGTAGTGATTAATTGTAACGAATAGAATAGAAATATTCGAATTAATATTCGAATATAACTATTCTACATGAGTATTAATATACTCAGAGTAATGAGTAGTGAATTATTATAACGAATAGAGTAGAATATTCAATAAGCGTAGCGAATATTTTACTTTATATAAAGAGTTCCTAATGCGTATAGAAAATATTTGCTTTAAAATCTACATATGGAATAGTGCAACGGTATTTATTATGGCGAATATATTAGGTAATTTTTTACTATGAATATATCCTACATGATATTGCCCTTTACTACTTATTTTCATATGATCGTCTTGTAGGCATAACGCAAACGTTATTGATGACTTGGGCAAGCTAGTTAAAAAATACATTCTTTTTATCAATGCCTTTATTATTTAAGGACGGAACAATAAATATATTCATAAGAAAATCAACTTGGGTAAATACATTTCTATTGATATTTCTTTTCTATATATTGAAGGTTTTTATGCCGCTTTTTTGTTTTTACTGCATTTAATTATCGCCAACGCATTTGCAGGTGCATTGGCGATAATTAAATGCAGTAAAAACAAAAAACAATTCATTCAGATTTTCTTCTGGTTAACGCTTCAAACTCAAGTTAGAGGTAAACATACTTTGTTATTTTTTTAGATAAAAAGAACTATAAATAATTTTATTTTCAGCCCTACTTTAAATGAAAGGTATCTTATGTAACAAAATCCAAAAAACTATTTCTTCAAACACGTTTATTTGCTCTCCGGTATATAAGCTATTTTTGATGTTATTATATTGTCTATATCAGTGGTTCTCAAACTGTGGTACGCGAAAATTTTTAGGGGGTACGCGGCCGGCCAACAATAAAATGAAACAACCCGGGACACGTATGGACACGTTGACGTGCGCGCGCCACTAAGGGCTTAGTCATCAGAGTGGGGCTGTGTGGCCGGCCAATCACTCGTGTCACTGCACTGCAGTAGCATTGCCTGTTATTACAAGCTCGCTCTCAGTATTGTGTAATTTTTGCGGTGTGTTGTATTATTCTGCGGACACTCAATCCTGTTGAAACACGTTTACGGACATCTGTTTGAAAACTGAGTCAGGTACCACGTAAGTGAATTTTACAATAAAAATTAACAATGGATAAATGGCTCCTAAAGAAAAGGCCTCATGAAGATCTGCATCAAAATACTGGGCCATCAACTTCACAAAATGAAAGTAGACCTGAACGTGAAAAAACACGATAAAACACTTTTCTAGTGCAGAACAAAATGAAAGTGCTCTAAAAGCTTCTTACAAAGTTAGTCATTTAATTGCGAAGTCTGGTAAAAACCATACTATTGGCGAAAACCTAATCCTCCCTGCCGCAGCAGAAATTGTTTCTTGTATGTTTGGAGAGAACGAGGCAAAAAGAATTACAGCAATTCCATTATCAAATGATACAGTTTCAAGGAGAATTAGTGATATGGCGTATGACACAAAAGAACAACTTGTTGGAGCAATTCGAGCTAGTCCTTGCTTTGGTATACAACTCGATGAAACCACGGATGTCGCTGGCCTAGCCCAACTGATCGTTTTTGTACGTGGCATTTTTCAAGATGAAATATTTGAAGATATTTTATTTTGTAAGACACTTAAAACATCGACAAAAGGTGTAGATATTTTTAATTTGTTAGATTCTTTATTTTTCCGAAAACCAGCTCGAGTGGAAAAACTGTGTGTCAGTGTGTATGGATGGTGCTAAAGCTATGAGCGGTCACATCACAGGGCTGGTAGGCCATATTAAAACGGTTTCAACTGAGTGTAAGTTCACTCACCGAGAGGCTTTGGTGGCTAAGCACCTCCCTGATGAACTTAAAGATGTCCTTGATCAGAGTGTGAAAATTGTGAACTTCATAAAAACTAGGCCCCTAAAATCTCGTTACTTTAAAATTCTATGCCAGGATATGGGGAGCCTCCATGAGGACTTATTGCTACATACTGAGGTACGATGGCTTTCTCGGGGAAATGTTTTGTCCCGTGTATTTGAACTCCACAAAGAATTACATATTTTTTTACCGAACACAAATCCCATCTGTCTTCTGTACTTACTGATTTTGATTGGCTTTTGAAGTTGGCTTATTTAAGTGATATTTTGGAAAACTCAACATCTGGAATTTATCCATGCAAGGCAGTGTTTCTGATATTTTTAAATATAGAAAAGAAAACTGATGCAATGGTAAAAAAGATCATTCTCTGGGAAAAACAAATAGAAAATAACAACTGCGAGCCGTTTGAAAGATTACTTACATTTTTGCAAGATAATGAGAAAACATATCTGATTTCACTGAACTCAAGACTCAAATGGGCCAGCATTTGAATGCATTGAAGATCCGCATAAGAGAGTACTTTCCACCTTTGGAGAAACAGTATAACTGGATACGTGACCCCTTTAATGCTGATGTTATGGACACTAACCTGACTATCTTTCAAAAGGAACACCTCATTGAAGTATCATGTGATCCCACGTTGAAAAACAAATATTTGACTGCTGGTACTACATTGTTAGATTTCTGGATCGGTATTGGGAAGGAATACAAAGAACTGTCAAGCACTGCTGTTAAATTTCTTGTTGGGTTTTCCACCACTTATTTATGTGAAAAGGGTTTCTCAAGTTTAACCTATCTTAAAAATAAATCTAGAAACAAATTAAATGTTGAAGATGATTTAAGATTGTATTTAACCAAGTTAAAACCCAATTTTGATAAACTGTGCAAAGGGAAACAAGCTCACCCTTCTCACTAATCTCTTTGAAAGTAAGCGCTTTTTGTTCTTTAAATTTTGTGTGTTTGTTTTTAATGTAATAAAAATGTTTGTAACAATATCTCTTTGTTTTTATTTAAACGTTAAATTGATGCGTAATTCAGTTTCAAAGGTTAACACTATACTTCTATGCTACATAGAAGGCTTTAAGATTTGTTTAATATTTTAATTATAGTTTACTTAGTACCGGTAACTGAGAAGGGGTACCTAAAATGTTTTGTGGGTAAAAAGGGGTACAGTGTCTAAATAAGTTTGAGAACCACTGGTCTATATAACCGATTAATCAATAACAAGATTTTTTTTGTTTCTTTGCTTTTATAAATAAATTTACATATTATAACAACGTAGAACTTTTGCACATGATGTCACACATTTCATTCCTTAAATCCAATTCATAAAATTGATTCATTTGTAGATTTATTAGGCAAAATGACGCAAAGACTCAAATGAAAACCGTCGACCGCATGCATGACTATTCTATATTAGTAAAGGGCAATTTCATGCAGGATGTATTAATTGCAAATATTCACCGAATATATTCGCCACAATAAATACCGTCGCACTATTCGTTATATCGTTTGTAAAGCAAATACTTCCTGTACTCATTAAATACTCTGTATACAAAGTAAATATTCGCTACACTCATTGGATATTCGAATATTTCTACTCTATTCGTTAATGAGTATAAAGTATCTGCGAGTATAAAAGTAACGAATATTCTGCGAAAGTAGCGAATATTATGAATACAAGATTTAGCACAATATTCGCTATTTAATATCCGCTACATTTAAGAAAGTAACGAGTATACCCGAGTATCAAAAAATACTCATAAGTCCCAACACTAATACATAATCTTAGCCTCTTCTACTCGTAGGGGTCGAGGTTTAAATTTCTGATCAATTATAGTTCGTATGAAATTGCGCCAGTTTTCCCTTGACCTTGTCATCTGTCTGCTCCCTCCTCATGTTACTCCTTTCCTCTGAAGTATTTCTGCCACACTATACCCATTCAATATGTGTTGTAGTCTATCTCTTACGTTCCTTTCCATACTTTTTTTGTCCGTTATCCATTCGACACATCTCTCATCTGTATCATCTCAACCTTTGGTTTCCTATTTTATCTTGAAGTGGTATTACTCCTAGTTGTTTTCTGATATCTGTATGTTGAACCTTGTCAAGCATTTTTACTCTCTAGGGCTCTTCTAAAATGTTTCATCTCTGTTTCTTGAAGGCGCCTTTTCTTTTTTATGAGCATAGTTTTCACATCCACAAGATCGGCACATATAACGGAACTGTACAATGTTGAATTTGTTTTGCTACTTATTTCTTTATGGTCTATAAATACTTTTATTCTGTAGAATAATTTATCATATCTTTTTGTTTCTAGCCTTTAAAGCAAAGTTTCCTCATTTCATATTTCTTCCGAGAAGAGTACTATTTCCAGCGTTTAATACATCCATAAAAATATATACACACTCAGATAAATATGCATTGATTCAACCAAAAAAATGATAAATTCAACGACAATTGCCTTTAAATACAGCGAAAAAAATTTTTCGTTTAAAACCAACATACACATTAATGTTTTAATTAGTTATTTTTATTGGTTGAAAAGTAAAATTGGGTTGAAGTGGACATACCGTTTCTGTTCATACGAACACAATTAACTTCCTGCTCAATGCATGAAATATGTTAAAGTTAGTCAAACTGATTTTAAGTAACACCATATGTGTGTTGGCAATACAAAATATTGTGTTTGATACAAAGCAATAATCGTTTCATATTAGTAATAATATCTTCATCCTTTGTTAAAGTCTCCTCTACAATGATATATAGTATTTTTTTCTTTTCATTTTCATTTTTAGTTCTTAAATTCCTCGTAGTTCTATATAATATTTCTATGTTTTTAGTATTTTTACACTTTATAATTTTCCGCAGTTCAATTGCATAGTTATCTATCATTTTTTATATCTTCCCTAACTCGATTATTCCATCACCATGGAGTTAGCTTTTCCCGTTGGATTGATGGAAATGCCGCTGAGCTCCTCTGTCATTTTTATAATCGCGTTTTTGAACATTTTCCAGCGCAGTTGAGTATCAGAATATTGTTTCCTTTTTCAAGCTTTTGATTCAATTTAATTTTATATCTCGGCTGTTGTATCTGGTTGGCGTAGCTTATAAGTTTTGAATTTAAGATTAGATATATGCGTCTATACATATGTGTATAATTTTTTTTTTTTAATTTTATTTATATTCTCAGCTGAAGAATATGAAAATATTTTATGATTACGTTTCAACTTAAAATAGCTTGGATATATTTAAATTAGAAAAGAATATATTTTGAAAAAGTAAATAAGAAAAACCTTCAAACTTAAATCGCAATTTTATTTGCGTCTTTCCGCTAAAACTAAAATATCTAAAAAAATTATAACCTGTAACCAGAAAAAAAAAAAACATCATGAAGTATTAAGCCGTATTTGCTTTACTAGATACTGCACAGCTATCCTGATGTGTATAATACTGTTTATACCTGATAATAAATGTGGTTCTTTATGAGAGTGTGCCCACAATTTCGCACATGTAAACTTGTATGTAACTGATATCCGCAACTAGGCGGAACTAACCGATTCTGTTAATCCTGATTTTACTTTTCCGTACAAACAAAATTTAGTCTTATCCAAAAGACATTCTGTATAATATGTTTGAATTGAATTAATTGAAGTTCAAACAATTAATTCTGTACGTTACAACTACAAATATTTCTTATTTAGATAACTTACATTAACTATTGAGAAATAAATTACGTGGAATTATCGTACAATACTTAATGTATTTCATGTGCCAAATATCCGTCAGTTTACAGAATTTATTGTGGCTACATATGTCATTGTAGCTATTTATACACTTGTTAACAGCTTTTATTGTCATCTTCTTGCATCTAAAATACATATATTATTTGCTCTCTTTGGCGTACATTCAAGTATTGGTAGTCACATCAGTTGTATACACCTATTAAATCACACAAATTTAAAATTAAATTTCCATGTAGATAGTACCATACATTCTAATTTTGAATTTTATTGGGAAACAATTTTGTTTTTATTTATATACCTCAGAAGCCATCCCAACTACAGTTATACACACAGAAAGAAGAAAAATAACGTCAGAAAACTAAATAAAAATTAGTTGCAATGTCTAAAGTATTTAGCCAAAAAGTAGCTAAACAATTAAAGTAATATAATTTATTGCTTTTATAAATTTCATTGCTGCTTAACTTATCTACAGTGTGTCACAGAATAACTATTCCTAATTTTCAGAAATGATCGAGGACCCTTAAATAATTTTTTTTTATTAATAAACTAGTGTCCGGAAATTATTCAGTATATAAAAAAAAATTAAATCATAGTAGCCTTTTAAAGACAACATTTTCGTGGTTGTGATTTTGCGTCTGTCACGAATTAATTTTGGATCTCTAGAGAAATTAGTGTTTGATTGAAAATGCATTATGCAACTTCTCTTCTTATTGAATTAGCAGGCATGCAATCTTGCCTGTGGCTTACATTGCCCTATGCTACGAAGCAAGGCGAATTTATGCGGAGCGGCATCCTTAGCGTTACATTTCTATCATACATCATTTTCAAGATTGAGTATTCGACGTAGTGGTGAATTCCAAGTAAAGAGATTCGTACTGCCTGAAATGTTGACTTTCATGACCAAGTTCTGCAACAATTAGAAAATAACCCGAAAACAAATACTCATGCAGTGAGCAGTAGCCCCGGCGCACAGTGTTCAAAATAGATAAGAACGTGATAGTAATTCCATATTTTGAAATTTTTTGATAATGCTGTAACTCATATGTATTTGTTTGTCACATCATCATACAAGTTTTCACCAAAAATTGCTATTGTACCTTTGCCAGTACCACAGATAGTAATTATTAAAAACTGCAAAATTAACAATAATTTTATAATGTATATTTTACTACCCGGAACTGTACTTGTGTTTGTTATTACCTGCTCCAAATATCTTGGTCGATTTAATAGTAATTATTATAGGTAAAAGTATTTACTTTAGAGATTTAAATGACGTTACTTTATAGGAAGCTGTTTTTATTTGTAAGTAATATGGGTTGCCTATAATCATATAATATTTACCTAGAAATGATTTTTTAATGCGGGTTTACGTTTATTGCTAGTACTTGCTATTTCGTAAATTTTGCGTGAAATGAAAGATTATAATATAGGTAATTCAAAAATATATTCTTTTACCTGCGAAAAAGTGCGGAACATGACCTAATGTACATAAATGTGCGTCTTGGATACTATGGTATATAAAATTGCGGATCGAGATGAACCAACGAAGATAAAACAATAATATAGTAATGTATGACAAGACTAGCTATACTTATAAGAAATAGCAGTGCGCATGCGCTACAACCTAATTTGTATGGTTTGATTATGTTTGACGCTATTCAAAAAGAGGTTGTTGTTTTGGCGTACTTACGCACTACGCGCCATGTTGAAATTTAATCGTTCGGCGTTAAAACGAACGCATGCGCAGAGCATCTTAGCCTCAACTGTATCTATCTCATTTCGATCACCTTATACAATCTTTCCACAATATCTTTCAAAGTGAAAATATACTAGAGAAAGGAGAGCTACTTCTTGTCGAAGTATGAAACTTGGCTGACAAATGAATTATTTTCCCAAATGAAGTACTTACGAGGCCATGCGACTCCTAAAAGTTCTGTATCTACAAGTGGTAAGACTGTACATATTAATTCATTTTTAGACAAATAATAAAATTTTACATGTTCATCATAGCGGGTCGTCCATCAATATCATTTCAAAATAGTTGGTATTAAACGTAGGAAGACCTTATTAGAAATTCGCCAACAAAAGACAGCAGCGGAACTATTATTCGCTGCTTCCATGGAACTGCGGGAAGAAAGAGTTATAACTACTAGAACTCAGTAGAAATCATCTTCACATTTTGACAAGTCTCCTGACAGGACACTGTACACTGAAAGGACACTTACAGAAAATTGGGATCTATACTGGAGATACCAACTGCAGACTGTGTAATGAGAGGACAGAAAAGGCTTACCACATTCTTTGTGAATGTTAGGCTCTACACGCAAGGAGACCGGCAATTTTTGGCAAGTCAAAAATGAACCTAGATGATTACTTCGAACAACCAGAAAGAGACCTGTACAGATTAGTGCAGGGTAGTAGGATCCTGGAATGTCTGGTATGACTTAACGGGTAAGCGAAATGGGAGACAAAGGGCCAAGAGGCTGCAATGTTTCCAGAGACTCCATGTCAGACCGTCCCACAACAACAAAAAAAGTATCAGGACGAAGGCGAAATTAATAGGGAAGAAGCAAGCGAAGATTCGGGTGATTAATCTTCATATTTGTTCAACTTATTAGCAGCGGCATCCAAAATTGTATATGTCCACCTCTGTACATTAAAATGTATAGGTATACCTACTTCGTTACATTCTTTTGTTATTGTTATAGCATAGCTGTTATAATTATTACTTCAAGTTTGTTGTTTGTTATTTCTAATTTTATTTTAGCCATACATAAATTTACATATTATTCTCCCTCGTCAAATATGTTCTCGCAATTCTGTTTTCTGCTTCAGATCTAAATTCTGTGTCTTGATTCCCGATTCTTGAACTTCTTCCAAGTTCTCGATTCTGCTTATCCCTATTTATAAGTAACTTAATTAGCGAGTACAGTTGCTACTGTGACAATATTTTCAGAACTGGGGAAAAAAAACTTAATTCGTAATCTTCGTATTTTGCTCTTTAGTTTCGGTAGTTATGTTGAATTTGGCACACCGTCAAATCGACAAAGCTATTTCTTCCATAACTCTTTTGACAAATAAAGACTAGCAATTTTTATATAGTTACGGTTCCTGTCACTTCTTTTGCATTTCGAAAAGAACAGCTGTTTTAACTACCGCCTCCCTAATTAAATGGAGTAGTTACAATCACAAAGCTGTAATAAACAGTAACACTGATTAATTCTTAAAATAATATAAAAAGATTAGCCACCTGTAGTCATATTTTTGGATAACACAGCATTAATCTTTACGAAAAATTTAAATCCACTCTTTTAATGTGCGTGCCAAAACTTGCTAATAGGACAACTTTAATATTCTAGGCACTTATCTAATCGATTGCTTGTTTGTTGTTTAAATAATTTATGAGTAATAGTTGTAGACAGATATTTATTAATGTTGGATTAATATGGCAACATCTATTTGTCATTTTAAATGCTTTCAAAATTATTTTTGTATATCCTCGATGTCGTGAGAAAATCTCTTAGTACGTGATTTTCCAAAAAAAAAAACAGCATTTGAGTTCTGATACTGTTTTTGTTTTTTTTTGACCTGAAGTCTTCGGAAACATTGCTTCCTCTTGGCTTTTTGTATTTGGTCTCCAATTTTTGTTACCCATTAAATTACATCGACCATTCCAGTAGCCTAGTATCTTGCACTAATTTGTACAAGTCTCTGGCTAGTTGATTGCAGTAATCTTCTGGGTTCATGTTTGGTTTGCCAAAAATTGCCTGTCTTTTTGCATCCAGTCTCGCATTCAGACAGAATGCGGTAAGCGTTCTCTGTGCTCTCATTACACAGTCTGCAGTTGGTATCTTCATGTTAATCGCAACTTTCTATGGTCGTGAGTAAGTGACCAGTGTAAGGAGACCTGTTACGGTGCGAAGATGATTCCTACTAAGCTGTAGTAGTTCTTCAGTCTTTGCTTTGATGGTTCTTTAATAAAGGTCTTTCCATAAATTTTCCTCGTTGTTTTATCTCAGTATTTTTTATATTTTTCTTTTACCCAACTTCTTACTTGCTCTCGTGCTGTGATTTTGGATACTATATTTGAAGTCGATGATTCCTTCCTTGCTATCTCATCGGCTTTTTCGTGCCTTTCGATTGTTCGGGCACCCACAGCAAAGTAACTTTGTTGCGGTCTGTCAGGTCTGTCAAGTACATTCCTAAACCAGGATTGATTGTATTTTGGGTTCACTAGTGCTCTCAGTATCAACCGGCTCTCTGTTATATCAATCCACCTGTTTTTATGAGCTCTGATGTTGATACTAATAAACTTTTTTTAATTTTTTTGCTGTAAAACTTTTACAAGAAATCATTTTTTCCACGATCCAGTTCATATATGATTAATATATAAAAAAAATCAAATAGACTAAATATATTTAAGACCGGTTCAAATAAATGCAAACGATATTATTCTTTTGTAGGTTCCATATTCAAGAAGAGAACCAAAATCAATAGTGAAAGGAAAAATATGAAACTACTTCTCTTGCTATCTCATATTTTTAAGCGCTTCAACCATATATTTTTTAGAACTTTAGTGTTGAGCACGAAAAATCAGCTCGAATTGCATTATTTCAATTTTAAGATATCGGAAAGTTGTAATCGTCGTTTTTACCAATTAACGTTACTAATATGAAAACAGAATTTCTAAATTACAATTTTATTGTTTCAGTAGAGGACAAGTCTCAAATATACGTCAAATTCTTTAAGTTCCACAAGTGCTACGATCTCATTCCCACTTCTGCAAAACTGGTGGTCTTCGACACGCAGCTTCTCGTGAAGAAAGCATTCTTTGCTCTGGTGTACAACGGTAAGTGCAATTAGCTTTATTTTTTTAATACTAACAGCAAGCTGTTTATCCGTCAACTTTTAGCACTGTTCTTAAAATAATTAGAACAAATGTGCCCCAACCATCAGATTTTTCTTTATTATTATTATTATTTTACTAGAAAACTATTATCTGCATCTGTTAAATACTGTATTATATATTAAAAAAAAATATATCTGTAAAATCAAAAAAAACATTTGCGACTGCGGCGAGTTTTTATACATAGGTTTAAATACATTTTCTTTGATAGTTTAAAAAATATATATTCTGGTTCGGAACACAGACACCTTTCAATAGAGACATTGAAAGGTGTCTGTGTTCCGAACCAGAATATATAGTTTTTAAACTATCAAAGAAAATGTATTTTTTTTTTAATTCTTTTATTTCTGATTAAAATCATGATGTGCTTTTGGCTTATTCCTAGCACTATATTTCATTTATCAAATTAATTAACCAACATTATTTAAGAAGGTTTTCACAACCATAGATGTCGTTATTCAGCGACGATTTGTTTATCATTCGCTATCGATATACTTTTAATAATTGACTTACATTACGTTTGATATTACAAATCATTTTAAAAGTAGTAAAAATCGGCGTAGCAGCAATATATTGGAGGCAAGTCACGAAATTTCCTGTTACCGCATTGTTATGAATGCAGATGGGCTGCATCTTGGAATGCATTAAAAAGAATATTGGCTTCGCTTGTAATTGGCATACTGTCAATGAAATACTAAATGAATAAACAGAATATGTTGTTCAAGTAACACTCATGCTTGTGTTCATTTCGGTATGGCTGGAATGTAAATTTGAAAAATGTTTTAACTAGTTCTTGCCAAAAAATCATACACAAACATCATAAACTCACACTAATGAAAGGAAAGTTTCCTAATTTACAAAATTGTGCTATATGACATGAACATTGTAACATCAAGAAAGGATACAATTTTATAAGTATTTTTTATCAAATTTGGCAGAAAGGTTTAGTTAGCTATTCAAAGATAATAATTTATTAATATTTTCTTTCTATAGATATAAATAGTCATGGCAAATCAAACACTTGATACAGTTTTTTTTTCTGACATTATTGGCAGTTGTATTTTTTGCGATTTCTTATTCAATTTTCACCGCTTTCATTTACGTTACGAGTCGTAGACCAGGGAGGGAAAGAAAAATCACCTTAAGGTGATGACGGTTCTGCACGACATTAAGAGATCGATTCTTTAGTACCAAATAAATTGCTGATCAATGGTGAGAGAATGAAGGTCACCTTATAACCCTTCAAATCGTTTATCACAGGATCGAGCCTTTCGGCTTACCTATCGGCCACATCTTGTCTTGTTATTTTTCCCTTTACGGCTCAATACCGACAGCTCCATTTAGAGTGATGTAGGATGCGAAATTCACTGATTTTGTGTAGGGATATATGATGGCCGCACGGGGATTGGACGAAGACATGAGGAACATCGTGATATTCGTTTTCTGTTGAAGGGGCATGTACGTTTTGGCGTAAAAATTATAGTGTTAGGTGCTATAGTGAATGTACAGTGAACGACTTAAGTCTACATACAGCCTCAAATGATAAGGTTTTATACAGTGACCGGCAGAAAGTGCGCAGTATATGGGATTTTTTTTCTTTTAATTAGTAAATCTTTTCCTTTTTTACAAATCATCTCTGCAGGTCTTTAAAAAGATCTAGGTGTATACAAGCCGCTAATTACGCTAAGAGTAAAGTACCTTAATTTTTGGATTTAGAGGATTCTTCTATCAACAAATATCTAATATGATGCTATATCTAAATTAGTGATTGTAAATTTACCGATTTTTTCATTTACCGGTAATTCGGTAAATAAAAATAAAAATACCGGTTTGTGTGACATCAATGGGGATTCCCCAAGAAAATAGGGTTAGAAGTTAGATAAGCTAGAATAATACATATTTTACACAATCTTAAGGCATATTAGAATTTTGTAATAAATATTTGTATTTCATTATTTTAAACAGCTGTAAGAAGTAAAACAAAATATTCAAGGTTCAAATTTTAATGTTGCATTAATGTTCTCTCATAATGTGGTGTATTCAAAATTGCTATTAATCTAAATACGTGAACTGTTGTTCTTATATATTATTATTTTTAAATATTAAAAAATGAGACATTTACTTACTCTGTAAGAAAATCGATTTTAAACTTTTAAAAATCTTAAAAAACTCCAGAGCACAAATCACACATGCTAAATAAACTTTTTTCGAGATATAAGTAAAATCCACACAAAAAAACCATAAAATGAGAGAATTGAAATTGCACTTGTTGACAAAGGCAGGTAGGAAAAGTGGGGTGTTTTGCTTCCTACCGTCCTAGCAATCTTCCTAGCAACAAATGAACATTAATCTCGCTTTTCTTTGCGTTGCTTTTCGTTATCAATCCAGAATGGAAACAATTCTTATTTTCTTTTAATTTCTACACGACCTTTTTTCAATTTTTGCTTTTTTTGTTGGGAATTTTTTGATTCCTTCTCTTTCTGACTAACTTAGTGGAATAGAGGTTATACGTTTCTAATCAAAAGTGTTTGTCAGTTTCTTTTCTATATTCTCTATTCTAGGGCATTACAGCGGTTCTCAATCTCAAGAAAGTTTAAAATAAAATTAAACAAAAAACATCTCCCATAAAATTAGTAAGTGGGTATATTGTTACTTACACTTACCTGTTTTTCTTTTTTATTTTCAATGCCCCTTTAGACCTTTAAATACATATCTATAAACATAATATTTCGTAGATAAAAATTTCTGGTATGGATTTTTCATTTACCGAATTACCGGTAATTTTTTTTTAATTTACCGGTCAATTTACCGGTTTACCGGTAAACAGGTATACAATCCTTAATCTAAATATGAAGTTTCGCTTAATTTTAGCAAGAAATGAAATTTAATCGTTTTTTTTTTTCGGAATTATCCTATATGTAAAATTGATGATTAAGCTGTCATATCCTATTATGTGTATAGTTACTGAAGAAGAATCATGCATACTATGTCGAAATTAGATAGTTTCATAAATATTATAGCATTGAAAAGGAAAATTTCAAAATGGAAATTATTTTTGCTGCACAATATATTTTGTTTTCAAATGAAACAAAATAGCATATAATTGAAATTTTAGTTTTTGGTAATTGTTAGAAAGCCGCTTAAACTTCTTTCTTTAAAGCTTTAAAGCCTTTTTTTATGTAAGTCTTAATGTTGATCACCACAAGTAAAAGAAAAAATAAAACAATGCGTTTTGTAATAATATCAACAGATGTTAATTAACATAAAGAATAAACACTGAACTTCTACGTGTCGTCTTAAGTTTTTGCGGGCTGTTGAGCCGTGGTCCAGTGGAATTACTTCCGTTCGTTTCGTTCTCAACTGCGGTGAACATCTTCAGCAGCGAGGTCAAAGTTGTCTTCGCGATGGCTCGTCGTTAAGTAACCACTTAACTTCGACCTCGACTCAACAACCCGGAAAAACTTTTTACATTGCATTGGATCAATGTTGTAATTATGTCGTTTTATTTCAAAACAAAACAAGCTATGCAGCAAAAATAATTCCCAGTTTGACGTTTTCCTTTTCAAAGCTATAAAAAACATTTATTAATAGAAGAATGTTCTAAACCCAAAAAACTGAGATACTTTACTCTTAGCATAATTTAATATTTTTGACCTTCCCCCTTACAATTAAACTTTCAGCAGATTTCATGAGGGTTATTTAGTTTCAACGATACGCAGATGGTATTTGTAAGAAAAGGCTTACTAAATTCAAATAACAAAACACAAAAATAAATTTTCATATGCCGCGCACTTTCACTATCTATATATTTGAACGATACAAATAAGAAATAAGTGATTCAATTCAGTCACGTATATATCTTGATTTAAAGAAAAATAAAACAAAAACGATTTCAAGTGCTACGTAACGAAATATTCCCAAACTATATTTACATGACAAAAGTCTACATACAGTGCATTTTCTAAAGAAAAAATAATTATTAAGATATAATTATCGTCGCTTGCCAAACTTTCAGTATTTAGTGGATCATTATTTAGCGTCAGTAACTGCTTGCAAGCATCGCGGCATTAATTCAACTAAGTTATAAGTTTCTTTAGGTAGTTTTTTGTCACATTGTGTCACATGCAGTTTTCAGTTTCATCCCTTATTCTAGTTTGCCGAACCTTACCCTCCAAAAGTTACCAAGTATTCTCAATAGGATTTAAATCTGGCCTTTGAGGGGGTGTATTGAGCATGCTGCATTGCTGGGTGCATAATATACCACTCCTTAACAATCTGCGCAACTGTGTTTAGGTTCGTTATCTTGGTGGAATATTCGACGATCACCAAGACCCAAACTGTCCACAGGTGGTTTCAAATTTTCTTCAAAAATATTTTTATATAGGAATCGATCCATAATTTAGTTAATATATGCCATCTTTCGCATTTTTCTTTCTCCAGATTTTAAAACGACCATCACTTCCGAAAACATTATACTTTGATTCGTCAATGAACAAAACTTTTGACCAAAAATCCATTCCTAGTCGCTATGCTTATTTTTGCAAACCCTAGTTGAAGACGACGGGTTTTTTTCCGAAATTAGAGGCCTTTACGCGGACTCTTGCTTAAAAATCCATTGTGTTACAGACATCTTTGTACAATTCTTACGTGAACGAACCAGATACACTCGCGATATATTCGGTTAACTTTGGATCACTTACTTCAGGATTTCTATTTATCTTCTTTCAATATCGAGCTGATATCTCTCCCCGAAAGTTTTTTAGCCGAACTTGTCGCACTGTACTTTTGAAACTAAGTATCTCATCATCGTTCTTTTTTTTATAATAATCTGTACTGTCGTGGGACTTAAATTCACAGCTTTTTTAAATTTCACGATATGTTTTCATTTTATGTTTAGCTATTAACTTCCTGATATCAACCGAAATCTCCTTTATATAGATAGCATTTTCAATTCACTTAACATAAACTAAATGGAACATAATGGTGTTTCATTCAATAGGAAATAAAAAAAGCACATTGTGTAACCGCTACTGTTTGATGTGCCTACTATAATAAACAAGCCGATGTTGTATGTAGACTTTTGTCGTGTGTATTGTATCTGCATTTTTTTTATTGTGAAACTATAATAAAATCGAGAAATATGTTTGTTAGGCAAACATTATAGGAAAAACTGAAATTATACCAAGTGTTTTCCGTTAGAAGTTTAGTTTTTGCCAAAACTAGTAAATTTGCATTTGTATGTAGACTTAAAACCTTCACTGTAATTAGATGTTTATCCGAGACACATAAACACTCAGCGGTATGTGAATGAGGTAGTGGAACCCTGTATTCTTCCACATCTTCTGCAGCTCAAAGAACCACTTTTCAAGCAAGATAATGCCCGCTCTCACAGAGTAAGAATTTCCCTAAACCGGTCGGAACGAGAAATGTCAATCTTTTGCCATGCCCACCCAAATCTCCCGACCTCTCACTAACCGAACACGTGTGGGATGTTTTGAAAAGAAAGCTGAGAAATTTAGAGAATTCTTCGCAACCGGAAATTCTCTTGTATGAATTGTAGGTTGCTTGGTACAATATACTCCAAGAGGAAGGAGCGTGAAATCAAGGAGCACTCGATCACATTAATAAAAATAAATTACATTTTGTTAATCTTTTGTTCATTCTCTTTGAATTAGCTAGCGTTTCTTTTGCCAAGTTTGATCAAAAAACTGTATCCCTTTTTGATGTTGCAATTTGCATATCAAGTAATACATTTAATTTTGAAAAAAGATTTAAAATTTACAAGAAATCTTTGCACAAATATTAAACTAGTTCTTTTTTAGTATCTGAGTATTCTGTTCTGAACTTTCAGGGGTAAGAGCTGCGCCCTTATGGGACAGTTCTAAGCAAGAGTTTGTGGGAATGCTGACCATCACAGACTTTATAAAAATCCTTAGAATGTATTATAAATCGCCGAGCGTAACAATGGAGGAGTTAGAAGAACACAAACTGGATACCTGGAGGGAGGTACTTAAGGACTTGAAGCCCTTAACGAGCATAGGACCAGACGCATCCCTCTACGATGCGATTCGTACTCTCATTCATAACAGAATCCATAGGTTGCCTGTTATTGACCCGGATACAGGAAACGTTTTGTACATCCTTACGCACAAGAGGATACTTAGATTTTTATTCTTATATGTAAGTAATGAGTTTCTTAACATTAATTGGTTTTATCCAAAGAAAAAAAACTAGTCAATTTTTTACGTCTCAGGAAAGGTTCTTTGATCGAAAGTGTTGTAGCCTCTGACTAAAAATGTGTATAGGTATATCTATTATTTCTTTTCGTACCCAGGAAATTTCTCATTTTCATACATTAGGCTAATTAGTTGTTTGATGTTGTAAACAAAATAATAACAGGATAGTTGGAAAATAATGACAGAGTGTATAAGTCTGTTTATAGTAGTAATAATAATTTTATAGCAGAAGGTATTTTCATTTTACCAGGAATTTACTAACTATATTTGGAAATCTCTAAAATTTTTAAATGTCAGTTAATTCAATTTAAATGTTTAGAATAGACTTAAAAAGCACTTCCGGTTTAATTTAATTATATCGTTGAATAAAATTTGATTAAAACTTTACCAATTACCGACGAAATAACCAATAAATTTAACTAATTATAAAAGTTTATAAAAAATATCTGTCGTACCGATATCGATTTAACTCCATATGACTTCTCCTGCAGATTAATGAATTACCAAAACCATGCTACATGAACAGGACATTACGAGAACTGAAAATTGGAACCTACGATGACATAGAAACTGCTGCCGAAGATACCTCAATAATCTTAGCCTTAAAGAAATTCGTTGAGAGAAGAGTGTCCGCATTGCCTATAGTTGACGTTGAAGGCCGCTTAGTTGATATATACGCTAAATTCGATGTAATTGTAAGTGTATAGGGTATAAGAGGCACAAATGCCAGTCACTACTAAAATATTGTTTTTCTTACAGAATTTGGCAGCAGAGAAAACCTACAATGATCTCGACGTTACGCTGAAAAAGGCTAACGAACACAGAAATGAATGGTTCGAAGGTGTACATAAGTGTAAATTGGACGAAACGTTATTTACAATTATGGAAAAGATTGTTAAAGCAGAGGTATGTATTTTCCAAACTTTATGTAAACGTGAAATATTTTCATTTGCTTATAATCATGATTACTATTAAGAAATATACAATCTGTCCCCGGATGGACTGAACAAGAGAGATTTTTTTTATTTGGAACTTAACGCAAAAATGTAATTCTTTATAAATTCGTTTACTTGTGCCAAAATCAGCAATTCTGAAACAAAAATTTAAATATTCTCTTTAGCAGCTGAGAATTACGAAAACACACTTAAGCTAAAGAAAAAACATTTTATTTTATTCAACGTAGTATCCTCCAACCTCTACACACTTTTCATCTCTACGTACAAATTATTTATAAACATTGGAAATCTTATCTTCAATCATATATATTACCGCTTCCGTAATTCTTTGTTTTCAGGATGTCGATATCTTGATCCAAATTAGTACCGTAAACATGGTGTTAATATCCCTATAAAAGAAATCCAGTTGGCTTAAACTAGGGCGAACTTTTCTACCAAATTTCCTAAAGCAATAACGCACACGTGAAAACAACTGCTGAAAATTTTGAATTACAAAGTTATAAGAAACCTCACCCTCACCTTATGTCAGTTCCATAACATTGAATGAGGTAAACTCTACCCTAAAGCTAGCATTACCATTAAGTAAGTGTCAGTAAGAATTCACAAATATGTAATGACATTGACAAATAGCACGCAACTTACTTATTAGGTTATCATGGAAGAATACAAAATAATCTGATTTAATCAAAAACATGTTTAAATTTTTGTATGTTTTTGTAATTTACTCAGCTGTTAGAAAGAATGTTTATATTTTTGGAATTTGTGGTTTTAAGAAAAACAAAAGAATTATATAAAGATTGACATTTTTGTTTAAGTTTCAAATATTTGTTTTTCTCTTGTTCAGTCCATCCGGGCACAACTGTATATATATACCATTTCCTTTCCAAAATGTAATATATAAATTAGAAATTACATACCTTGGTATAATTTATTGTGTGGGATAATATAAAAAAAGATGATATTACTGCACTCAAATTAGCATGACGTTCTATTATTATTCTACCAGAAGCTATTATAACCAGTATAACATCATTTGTTTACTAAAAACCGAAATATTTTGTATTTTTGCCTAAAAACAACTTGCTTGTCATTTCAAATTATTTGAAATCAGAATAGCTAGCTCATTACGCTGAGGTGTATAAAGCACACGTATTGATTTCCGAGAAATTCTTACGTGACGGTAAACTATGAGCGGTTTATGAGCAAAGCCCCAGATTGCGAACGGCATGTGTTTCACAGCTGCTATAGTATAACCATTTATAACAATTTTCCATTCCAAACTCTGGCAAATCCAATCACAACAGAATTTAACTTTACAAGCGAAAGTTAATTTAAGCTGCATAAAATTGTGAATTATCGAGATCCTAGTAGAAGCAGTAATTGCTAAGGGTATGAAAAAAAGCACTTACGTATAATATGTTAATATTTAAAACAACATCTTCGCCCAAAATACATCCTTAAAATATAATAATAATAGACATTAATGGTCAAAGTTATACAGTCTATAGGACAAATGTATGTATAAATAAATCAGAGATATGTATAAATTAAAACTGTAAGTGTAAATTAACAAAAATTGCTGAAACTGAAGGGAGAAAAGCTTAATTTATTAGAATAAATAACAGAACTAATATCTGAACGTTGTATGTTGCTAGTATTCAATATTTTATTAGCATTCATCGCCATGTGAGCAAGTGGTGCTTTCCTGAGCATGTTGATTCTTGCTCTGGATATGTAAAATACATGCGATGAACGTAATATGTATGTACGTTGGTACTGTAGTAGTGAATACAATGCCCACTTGAGATAATAAGACCGAAAAAAATTACTGGACCCGTCAACTTCAACAAGGAGTGACCGCTAAACTCCTTTCTTCCACCAGAAAACAAACTAAAGCCATGCTTGTTCAAAAGATTAAAGTATGGCATGCCACGTTCCTGATAAATCCCATCCAGTTTAAACAATAAAAACTTAGAAATCTCTTCTGTAAACGTTCTAGAAACAGGTTTAAATAAATACAACGACGTATGAATGACAAAATTAAGAGATTTAGAAGCCGATGAACACGGAAGTTAGGTGGCTTGAAAAAGTAAGCATAGAATTGAATAAAAGCTTTGGTGAAATTTGTTTAACGACATCCACTTGCTCTCCAGCATCTATTGCCTCAAAAATAAAGGAGTATGATGAAAGATGTTTGGAAATTCCCTCAACAGTAAACGATATCAGCTGACTTATATATAGACTTATATTGATGTTGTATTTGCTGACGGCTACAATATAAATTTTATGGAACATGGAAAGGATAAAAACGAATTCTGGATCTTTTCTTATCGTTCGAACTGGAGTACTGTTCTCAGAGCCTTTGCGAAGAACACCTCTTAACTGAAACATGTATCGAGCACGTGTTTCTCAGTGGAAATCGCCCCTTCACACTTACTATAAATTCTCACGTATTTGACTATCATATGTCCAGATACTTAAAATCGATACCCGAAAGCTAAAATACACATAAAACAAGTAAGGAGGGTAAGAGGTATAACTGAAACTAAAACTTACCAATACAAAAAAAGTATGGCGGATGAACTGGAGTTACACAGACAATTATAGAGATCTACAAACAGCCTTGGCTTCCTTTTATCAAATAATGTGCTTTATATAATGAGCGTCAGTGAAGTTCGTGAGAATTCGGCGAGGGCTTGTTGTTTGAGAAACAGAAGGCCACAACAAAACATATACAAAACACAGAAAACAAAGCAAAAGCAATTTGGGATGTTATACTATACATGCAAGCTTAGCTGAAAACCATAAAGTGAACCAAATCTAGACTAGTTTCACTCTTAAATAAATATTTCGCTGAGGTGAGAAAACTTACTGCTGCTACACCTCACACACTACAGTCTGAGGTCCAAGTCAGGATTCACTAGCTTTATTAAAAAAAAGAATAAACTTAATAAACTGGATCAATTTTTATGTCGCTAGTAACATATAGGATATATAATAGAATAGGAAAGAGTTATACAAGAGCTACGTAGTAAAGCATGTAGATATCTATGGGCTATCAGTACTAACGATAAAACAGTTAGTGAAACTTTATTAATACCGCTTACTTCCCTTTATAACAGATGCTTAAAGAAGGGTTATTTCCCCACGAACTA
Source organism: Protaetia brevitarsis (assembly GCA_004143645.1). Classification (NCBI taxonomy): domain Eukaryota; kingdom Metazoa; phylum Arthropoda; class Insecta; order Coleoptera; family Scarabaeidae; genus Protaetia; species Protaetia brevitarsis. The sequence goes on from RXPK01001766.1 coordinate 64,921, forward strand.
AAGATCGTTCATATAGTTTCAATTTTTAAAGGTGGAAAAGAGGATATGAGTAACTACAGGTACAGACCCATATAAATACCAGCAATATACAAAATACTAGAAACGAATGTTAAAACAAGATTGCTGCAATTTATTGAAAAACATAAGGTCTTGGAACCACACCAACAGGGTTTTCAAAAGGGCAAATCTACAACAACAGCGATCGGAATTCTTTAGACAATTACGTATCCTTACGCTGGCTAGTATGTATATTTTAGAAATTTTGATGTATGTTAAGCGCAATGAAGAAAGTTTGAAACAAATAGCTCTTATCATGATTATCCAACAAGACATGGACACCTTCTATCCATCCGTCTCATAGTCTTTGTGTTTTTCGAAAGATCACCGCGTTACATGGGAAATTAAGTTATACAACGCCACTCCTGAACATATTAAAGGCATATCTAATATGAATCTTTTAAATCTGCACTAAAAAATTATTTATTGGAGAATGTGTTTTACACCACAGAGGAGTACGTTTCGGCATAGTTTGCTCATTGTCCCTTCTCTTATATCATATATTTGCTTGCGATCTTGCATTAATATATTAGTTTTAAGTTTATTCGTTAGTATACTTGACTTGTCTTATGCCTATTGTACAGGTCTTTTGAGATAATAAACATAAATAAATAACTATATCGTTGATTTATTTTGATAAGAGAGAGGGAGTTATTCTCACATGTTGTGATCTAGGGAAAAACAAGAATAAAACTAATCAGTTACTACTTATCACAAAAAAGGAAGCCGGCCCAGCTCTGAAACTCTCCACCAGGATGGGATAGGATTACCACATTGACACTCTGCGGAAGCAACTTGTTTCAGTCAGTATTTACTATTCGGCGTCTGATGAAATAGTCGCATGGACTGCGTATTTTGCGCAATTCAAATCTTGTACAAAAACTATCATTTAAAACGTTTTCAATGCATCTTTTCCCACGGTGATGTGAAAAGGAAAGAATAATTTTATTGTTAAAAAAACAGCCCCGTCTCCTCTCACCCTTTGGGATATTACCAAAAAATTATAATATAAAAAATTTTTAATACATCGTCTCCCCCGATGATGTGAAAAAATCACTTTATTCATTAAAAAAAAAATTATATACTTCCCCTTTTATTTCTCCGCATGCCAAAAAAAATTGTTTAGAACATTCCTTGATGTTCAAAAATTAAAAAAAAATCTTGGCATTGGCTGTTCAGAGCTAAGAAAAACTAAGAAAACATTTAAATATCAGTACAGTTACTATTTCGATATTTCGAATTTCCGAGTTCCCGATAAGTATCGATACTGGACATCTCGTCCCTCAATCAAGCGGAACTACCCGACTCGACCGAATTAGCAGTTTAGAATTATAAGTTTTGCAAAAATTATAATGTAATGAATGAGAGTATTAAGTTATTAATAGAGTTGGGCATTTGTCCGGCGGAGCAGATACGTATTGCGATGCGGGCCTCAAATAATGCAATGTAAATAAAGCAGATCAATCCTATTATTGTAATTTAGTATGTATTTATAAAACATAACTAATATTAATAGAGTTGCGATGCATTCGTATTCTATATCACTGCATACTTAGATAAAATAATAATTTTTACATTTTATAAGAAAAACAGGCACTGTTGTTACTGACTTGCAACTCTACGGTTCATCTGCATTATTTGAGTACATGAGTTGGAGCGCTCGTTTTGAATACGTACCTGCCGCGCCGGAAAATTTGCCCAACTCTAGTTATTAAACTCTAAATATTTGCGAAGATATGTCTAGATGTCCATTATGGTAATTGTGTGATACATTTTTCTTGCAGTTTACTGCTAATTACTAATTTATTAAGCGCAACAGCGCAATTTTAGCGGCTTAAAAGTCCTATAATAACAAGTTTCGATTGAAACAAAATATATACGCGTAGGCGTTACACACAGTTACCACCGAGGGACACTGAGGAGCTTTGGAAAAAGCGAACGACATGTCTGTCCATTGTGGTAATTGTGTGATAAATTTTTCTGCAGAAACTATAATAGTAATAATATAAAATGTGCAAAATATTAATTTCTAGGTGACCTCAAGATGTACCTAGATGTCAATTAATGCAGAATTTGTAAAGAATAGGACCAACATTTTCTTATTGAACTAGTTGTTAAAATTTTAAACTGTTTGTAAAGAATAGATCTACATAGTTTCAATTTTCATTTTAGGTGCACAGGTTGGTGGTCGTTGATGATGATGATAAAGTCATTGGAATAATATCATTATCCGACTTATTGCTGTACTTGGTGTTACGGCCGTGTGGCGAAGATGGATCTCCCGATGGCGTAGCTTCTGTTAGAGCACAAGTAAATATATATTTTATTACTTGCTTCATATACTTCTTGAATTTTTTTTTCCTTATTCCTTTCCTCTGCATTGGATGTTTATTGTAGTTTACCATTGCGTCAATTATTATTTCTTCGTCTGCGTCATTAAACATCAAAATAATTAAAATGATTATTGTGCAGGATACTCAACTTCACGAAAGTAATTCAATATCAGGGCTTAACGATGACGTAGCTCAAACCATACCTGAAGAAGAGGAACACACGGAACAAGGAGCGGATGAACCAAACGACGACGACGATGATGATAAAACCAACTGCGGAAAGAGTGACAGAGATTCGGACAGCCTACCAGATTCCCCAATAATAGAAAAGACGTCGTTGCCAGCCGAAAATTCCATGTTCCGTGAAGTTACTGTTTCAGGCGGAGAGTGATATTGTAAACAAAGTGATATCTTGTAATGCGGGTTCGATTATATATCTTTTTTTTCCTTTTTCTTTGATAAATTCCCCAAAAGAGGGCTGAATTGTTCCATTTATCATATTACTTAACAACGGCGTCTCTGTAAAAAAAGTTTACTCTTTAAAGTTTGTACTTAAGCGCGGATTATTATAATATACCAAAGACTGTAATTCCATGAATTATATTAAAAGTAACAATTCAGCATTGGTCTGCTTTATTTATTTGTATATATTATTTACCTATACATACTTTATACATATATACATACATAAAAGTTTTAGTAATTATTAAGTTAAAATTTTGTAGGTAAAATTCATTTTTTATCGTGAAATTAATCTAATGCGATAATGGAAAAAAAACTAATATTCGGTTTATTCAAGTTTTATTAAAATACGTGTTATGTTGTGGATAATAACTTGCTATACCAATTAGAATTAAGCGAATAAATGCGCTATCATAGATAGCGGGACAAAAGATTTTAAATAATTTATTCTTTGTTTCTGAATTTAAGGTTTTTTAGTTGCAAATTGTTATAAATATTAATTTTAATGGTAGTTGTTCTTATTTATTTAACGGATTTGAAAGGAAATATGTATGTAAATTGACTTTTAAATAAACAGTTGCAATTCATAGATTTCATCATTGTCATACCGACGTTATTGTTATTTTCATCATTTTTCGGCGAATACAAACTGCAGATACTAAAAGTGCTTATCTAATGGGGGTGTAAATGGACACTTTCTGTATACATGTACACTGTTTTAGTTTTTCTAATGGAAAAGAAATATTCCATTCTTATAAATCTGTCAAATGTATTCAAATAGACAATAAAAGTTGTTCTACACGCAAATAAGAACGTTTATAACCTATATTCAAACCTTAGTGATTTTTTTTGGGTCCTTAGATATCGTTATTAAATTTTTTGCTATGTTTAGAATATTGACAGCATTTTTTTTTACTCGAAAACCAACCAATAATTTACCTATTTCTATCCAAAAAATTGTGTCAAATCATTTTCACGCTCTCTTACATTCCGCACCTTTGCACCTGTAGAAAAATAAGAAATATGCAAAAGAAAAACGGCGCCTTTATGCTTTTAATTTAAAAATTTAGTCATTCAAACTGGAATAACTAAATTTTAAAATAATAATTATCTGAATAACAAACTTGTTACTAAGATAATAATTATATTAATTTTATTAGCTAAATAAATGTATACAAAACTCATTAAGGACAAAAGCGGTGTACATGTAGAGTAATACAACAAACTGTGATTAAGAAAAGCTAAAAAAAACCCTTGAACAAAACTTAACTTTTAGTATTTGTATACTAGTAGAATAACCATATTTGTACATACATACCTATACTTAAAAGCGTACTATATATTATAAATAAGCCTACACACTAAGAAATAGGGTATAGCTCTATGTTGTATTGATGAACATGCTAATATTGCCTGCCATATATATTATATATATACGTATATATAAATAATAATTTAATATAAAAATTCCATGCAATTACGCTGAGTAGTCGACAATTTAAATATAATATCTAGAGAATCTGCAGCAATATATGGCAGCCATTATAAGTATCTCTGTATTACATTTTTTATGATATTAATAGTAAATTATGCGCTTAGAGCATTGAAAAAGAGGAGTTGGTTATAAAGCTAAAGAGCAAAGATATTCTAAAAAAAATATTGATACTGAAGCAAGCGAACTGTAAATTATCAACTAGTTTTGCACGGTTCAATAACATTTTGTATAATGTTACAATATTACACTGTACAAATGCGTTATATAGGGAAAGTGAAAAAAGTATGTTATACAAATTTAGTATTTTTAACAGAACTGTAGTTGTATGAAATAAAATGTTAGATAAAACATATGCATAAATGGTACAACGATATTACAATAGTAGGTCATGGTTGTAAAAGACCTAGCATGTTGCTTTAGTGAGGATTATTTTGGAAACATCAATAAAATTAAAAATATTCATACACCAAGATTGTTCGTTGTTTATTTAACCTAATCTTCCATTTTAGGATAATTTATTTAAGGCTGGTGAGATTAGATTATCTACTGAATTCAAAATATATGCTTCTGAAAAAAACTACGAACTCAAAAGTTCTTCAAAGCTCCTAAAAAAAGCTCAATAAATTCGTCAAAGCTCTCCACGAAGGCTCCCCAAAACAGTCACTTGAAAGTGCCTCTAAAAAGCTCAACAGTTACTGAAAAGCTGTTCAAAAGCTCCTCGAAAAAGCATAGGAACTCCTTGAAAAGCTAAAAACTTATAAAAGACCTTCAAAACTCAAAACAACTCCAACCTCCTCAAAACTATAAAAGCTACGCAAAAGCGAATCAAAAACATTTCTAAAAAAGTTCTTAAAAAACTCAACAAGCATATAAAAGTTCTACCCAAGAAGAAGGGGTTGTCCAAGAGCTACACAAGAAAGCTCCCAAAAAAACAGCTAAAAATAACCTGTCAAAAACCAAACGCACCCAAAAAGTTCAAAACCACAAAATGTCTTTAAAAACAAAAAACATCTTAAAAGGACAAAAAAACCCAAAAAGAGCTCAAAACTCTTCCGAAGCACAAAAAGATCGAGAGCTCAAAAAGCTCGGAACTCAAAAAACTTCCCAAAGGCTCCTAAAAAACTTTAAAAAACAAAGGCGCTCCTTAAACGCACAAAAAAAGTCAAAAGCATATAGCGATGGCCTCCAAAAAAAAACCCTAAAAAGCTCAAATTACAAATCAAACTCAAAAAGGTACTCAAGATGTTCCTCGAGCAACTCCTCAAGAAAACTAAAAAGCGCCAAAAAGTAAAAAAAAAAGCTCGAGAAATTTCCAAAAAGCTTCACAAAAAAGCTCTAGAAACATCACATAAAAGTTCTTCAAAAGATAGTGAAAGAGCCCCTCAAAAGCTCAAAATTAAAAAAGGTTCCTGAGAAGGTCTCGAGGCATTTCCCAAGAAACTCCTCAAACAAGTCAAAAGAGCCCTAAAAACTTAAAAAGCTCTTAAAACATCAAAGTTACGAAATCTCAAGTTCAAAAAAATCTTTTCAGGAAGCTACTCAAAAAAGATCCTCAAAACGCTCAAGACAACTTCTCAAAAGAGCTCATGAAAACAGTACCAAAAGGCATCAAAGCTCTGAAAATCATACCAGTATCCTATATAGAGTCCTAAAACTACAAATACCTCAAAAAGCTCCTAAAAACTCAAAAAAGTTCCTCAAACAGCTTCCCAAAGAAAGCTCAAGAAGCTCCACAAAGCAGTTCCTCTCTTAAAAAGCTCTTCAAAAAGTTAGCTACATAGGTACCCAACAATCGAAGTTTTAAAGCTCTAAAAACTCTTCAAAAAAGGCTTCAAGAAGTCTCAAAAGTGCTGAACAATCCTCAAGCTGTGAGGTGTTTTTGTTGTTTTTGTAGCTTCTTGAATCCTTTTGTCCTGAAGAGCTTTTTGTTAAGCTTTTTAGAGGAACTTTTTGACCTTTTTTGAAGTGCCTTTGGAGCTTTTTGAAGTTTTTCCTTTTAAAGAGCTTTTTGAACTTTTATGAAGAACTTAAAAGTTTGTTGGAGTTTTCTGAGGAGCGTTTTGCGCTTTTATTAAGTTTTTAATAGCTTCTTGGTGAGCTGCTTTCAAGACCTTTTTGGGACGCTTCTTGATGAGTTTCTTTGAGGGGTGTTTGAGAAGTTTTTACAGAACTTTTTTGAGCTTTTATAAAAAGCTTTCTTAAAAGGAGCATGTTTAGCAACTTTTTGGTAGAGCTTTTTGAGGAGCTTTTGTGAAGAACTTCTTGAGCTTTTTTGAAGAGCTTCTCGGGGAGCTTTTTTGAAGAGCTTATCGGGGAGCTTTTTTGATTACCTTCTTCGCGAGCTTTCTTAAGAAGCTTTTTTGAAGATCTTGAGCTTTTTTTGAAAAGCTTACTGAGGAGCTTGAGCTTTTTGAAGAGCTTCTTGGGGTGATTTGGGGTATCCTGAGCAGCTTTGGCTGCTCGTTTGAAGCACTTTCTTGAAAACCCTCTTTGAGTTTTTAAGCTGTTTAGCTTTTTGAGTTTTGTTGAACTTTCAAGGTTTGGTGAGTTTCTGACTTTTGAATTTTGTTGAGGTTTTCTGATCTTTTCTTGAGCTCTTTTTTTTTTTTGAAGAGTTGGGTGTTTAAGTCTTGCACTTTTTGAAATCTGTTTGGAGGACCTTTTCAAGGACTCCATCTTGAAATAATAACTCATTTATCGAAAGTTCTATTATCCTCCATGTTTATATAGTTTTTTTTGTAAATTTTACTTTTGCAATGCGTTCAAATTGTTTTCTTTATTATTCATTGCTATACACTTACCTAACTTGGTCTTTAGGACACCTAAAAAACTTATATGGGATATTTGTTGCTTATTTTTGTACACCTTAGCAGTACAAATTGCTCCTTCTTCACATAATCCATTTTCAATTATCCTCTTAAACCTATGTACTGTCTTATATGCACAATTAATCATATAACACCGACAAGGCAATTAAAAAATTAAAAGATAACTATATACAAATACACGTGACTTATGCTTAACCAAATAAACTAAAGTGAGCAATGCATAGTTGATCGGGCCTATTCTGTATCACATCGTAAACATGTTACGATTATCGTTGGACTTTTTAAGTCTTCTAGAACGGTGATCGTTAAAATATTTACGATGTGATATGGAACCCCATTTTCCAACCCAATAGAATCATACCCAAAAAGATGGCGAATATATACGAATTAAAAAGCGCAACTGTTCCCACGTTTGTTCTTTGGCTTGGTCAGAGGCGTCTGACATCTAGTCTCCAGCAACACTGTAGCCTCTTGCTTTTAGTATTCAATTCTCCCATTTCCGCCCTTTAGACTCTAGAAATCTAGTACTGCTATAAAGCTGGAACGAACCAAGAATTGCTTCCTAGTCAGTCTTTGCTTCGTGGAAAGTCATCGTCATAAAGTTAAACATACGATCGAAGTTAAAGCCTCCAAATGCCGTGTCCTAACTGTTTGTCTGCGAACAAGTTGGTACGCAACGTACGGCTACTATCGAAGTTCTACTACAAATCAGTGTCCATCCGATACCCCAAACCCCGTCTTCTCTTTGTCTTACTGGTTGTTGCTGACCTGGATTCAAGGGTGGGGTCCTTGGCCTCTTAGGAAGGTCCTTGGATTCAACAGTTTTTAAACTCGTGCCCTATTAAAGATTCGTTATGGATGTCCTTGCCTTAGAGAAGAAGACAAGAGAATGCATAGGTTCTGCGTGTTCGCTGTGGAAATCTTTATGTATCTTCTCGAAAATCTTCAATAATTGCACAAATTAATCTCCCATTGGCATCCTAGATTACAATCATGAGTTGTTTTTGAATCAGATCCTCATGATTCATTGTTTTTTTTTTTCAGATGACGCTGTTTTTACATCATCTTAATCCTGCCGTGCTCGCCGAATCATTGGTTCTTCGAGCTGTGGCTTATTTAAATCTTTGTTAGGTCTTTTTATCCTCGATACTTTCATAGTCATGCTATTGTCGGTCACGCCTTCCGCTTGATTGAGATATCTGCTACTTCAAACGGATGGCCTTTACAAGGTGTTTTTCATCCGGGTCAGATAATACCTGGTCTTTTAACGAAGTTGATATTCCCCACTCGTTCTTATCCGGCTTGGAACGGCATTCATTGGGGGTTGGCAGGAGATTATCCAACATTTAAATTGTCAAGGCACACTGATATGTATCTTTTCTGGTGTTCTAAGTATAACAAACCTCTATGTTATAATACGTATAGAAAAACAGGTGTGGTTGTAATCACGCGTAATAGTCATTGAGGGATGCTGCTCCGATCGACCTGTTCTTTTGAAACTGTCGCTGATGGAGTTGGTGCACCCGTAAAAGCGGGTTCCACCAAGTTGTCACCTGCAAAAACAGTTTCCACCAAGTTGGTGCACTCGTAAAAAGGGGGTTTCGCACCAAGTGGTGAACCGTAAAAAGCGTTCGCACCAAGTTGGGCACCGTAAAAAGCAGTTTTGCACCGTGCACTCCTCCGCAACCGAAGTCGTTCTAAACCTAAGGTGCGCAAGATGAAAGTGAGCCAAAAGCGGTAAATTTGGTAGATTAAGGTTTTGCCGTTTGCCAGCACGAAATTAATAAAAACTGAAAAGATGAAGTAAATAGTACATTTTACGTTGTTTTAATACCTGGTGTTGTATAAAATTATTGTTATCATGATAAACCTAAAAAATGTAAAAAGGGAAACGCAACCAAGCTACAAGCAAGCTAAAATTCGTACTTCACGTCATTTTAAAACAAAATTTTCGAAAAACGTTTTCATTTTCGCAAAACCTTGTCCTAACCATTCCTAAAAAATAACTGTAATTTTACAGATGAAACAACCCGTCAAGCAGGCGAAAACCTTTGGCACAACCCGAAAGATGGCGCCGAAAGTTATTTCTTTTTTATTCTGAATTAAGAATCTGGCGATGAATGATTTATTTAGAACATAATAAAAAATAATTTAACAACAAATGAAGAAACTAACTATTTTAATGGAAGAATATCAAATATTACACGGGTTATTTTTAGTATTATTTTTTGAAGAGGAGGCAACCAAAGACACGCCACAGAGACCGAGGCACAGAATATCTTAACAACGCGCATGCCGAGACGATGAAAAGTAAATAGTAAATAACTGTAACCCGACACCGAATGTGACATGGTCGAGGGGCGTTGAAATAAATAACTGCATGACATATTACATTCATCTTGGGTCGTAAGAAATAGGGATTTGGATTGAGGATTTTAACTGTGCGCCTTTTTTTTACATTTCTGCTCACATATTTTTTATTTTTCTTTACCCGCCTAGTCTGTGAGACCCGTCATTAAAATATTTACGTATATAATTTTATAAAGAGTAGCGACAACCGCAGGTGTTAAATACGATTCTTGGTGTTCAGACTGCGTCTATTGTTTATACTTGCTTTATATAAAAAAACAAGAGTAAATCAGCTATGTGATTTTTTAAAAACTATACACACAATAATTTTAAATTAGAAATGAAAATCATTATATAGTAGAATGGTTATTTTTGCAATTACATTTAATATATACCCATCTATTTGTTTCACCAACTGTGTATTATATGTTACTGTAACCGCTATGCTACAATATTTGAAAACTGCTAATAGATGCTATAATTAATATGAAATACCAAATAGTGTTTTTTCGTTTTCATTTGAAAATTCAATATGCTTCTAATAATAATAATTAATATAAATCATTCAATCAAAATCACAGGAATTTATATTTAATAGAAATCTATAAGAAGTTAGTATCCTATTTATAAATTATTACTATACGTATTCTTCATAATTTCTTTTTTTTATTAATTCATGATTTTCCTTACACTTCCTGTTACTTTTGTGTCGTTACGGTTACTGTATCGTAAAAATACTTAATTTTTATTGTAATTTTGCATATTACACTGGAAGCTGGAAGCAACTGTTGTTGTTAACACAAGTATGTAAATTTTGTCACCATTTTACAGTGTAGAGCCACTCCGATAAGACAAAGTACAAAAAACACAGTATAATCATCCCGTCCGATGCTAATCAGCTTCATTAATTCATTATTACTAGTAATTATGTTAGGGGACGTGTTTGATAGTATAAAACAGTAAAACCAAAATGATAATATCTGGTAATATTTTTTTTTATTAGGCATATTTCATATAAGTTTTTAATTCAATATAGGTAAGATTACGGTTTCTTTCCTATTATAATAATGGAAAAATTCGTAAGTATGTTTGTTCAGGTTAAACAATATTTAAATTTCCCGGGTCATTAATTCCCCCTCTCTTAACGAAACACACTCACCCGCCAAATAAAAAAGAAGAAGAAAAAAACAACAGAGTTAAAAACAATGAGCGTGATGGGGTGTATCGTTTGTCAATCATTTTTTATATTCTATCATCCATAAGTTAAATGTCACAAATAAAACGAAATTATATAACAGTCCATTTCTTATTTTTGGTATCAATTTACCCTGACAATGTTTATAGTAAATGACAAATAGTCATTTTATATATTTTTTAGCCCAAACAATTCATAAGTTATAATTTTTCGAACTTGAACGACGCTTTACCGGGTCTAGCATCATTTCCTTACAGAGTCCGCAGACTAGCAAATACGAAGCGAGTTCCAAAACATGGGAGATTTATTTATTTATTTATTTACATAAATATGTTTTATGCTTACAAAGTCAGATATCGTTCTGCCTTTGGGGTGAATAGGCAACAACTAATCAGAAACGCTTTGGTACCATCTTTAGTGCGATAAATAATACTGAAGCAATATTGTCCTACCAGTTTATAGAGGCACCACATCCTGATCGCTGACTTAAAAGTTCATATGGACCAAAACCTATCCCCACCACACGATAGCGCAGCCTTAAGAACAAACTTCATATTAGAAATCGCTTTTGTTAACTTCTTATCCAATATGTGCCTAATGACAAAAGCTAATGACCTTTTTTTTTTTTTTTTAGACTTTTTTTTACAGAACCGACTTTTTTTTTTAGATATCACATACTATAATTTAAAGAAGACCTGTAGACCTGAACCTGATTTCTTGCACCAGGTTCAAAGCCGGAGTCGGAGCAGGTGCACCAGCTCCGGCATAAGGAGCAGGTCGTACCATCCCTAGTTCATTGTGCTAAAGTGATAGCGTTGTATGAGTTTAGAAAACTACATTATCGATGTGACGTTGATTTGTAAATAACTCATAATGCCCCATCCACCTGTGCATAAACTACATTGATCCAAAAAACAACAACCCTAAATAGCAAAATTTTAATTTTTCACAATTATTCTTAGTAACTTTAACAGAAAGACATCAAAGTAACTAGTCATCTAAGTTTTAGGTTGTCTAGGCACTACAGTGTGTGTTTTTATCATGAACGGTCGGAACGATATGGGTATATCAACATCTAAATATTGTAAGTCTCCAAAAATTTTAAATAAACAAAGCCAAATGCAGTACTGATGATTTATTGCTAACAGTGATGTAAAATGTACGCAATATATTTTTTATCGAAGGGGAAGAAGGGAAGTTAGCAGAATTATACTCGCAATTCGTTTCAATCACCATCAATCAAGTTCTATCAGTACTTTCGTATGTCGCATTGTGATTTACTGAATTTGTTGAACCTCATAAAAGAGAATAGCAAGGATTGGCAAAAATCATGCAGAAGTTTCTGTTCCCTGACACATGCTATTAATTTTTCATCATCCATTGTGATTTGTCAAAGAGAGTCATTGCTGAATCTTCAAAAACTAACACCAGAAACGTCGTGAAAACAATGGTTGATTGACTGTGAGTAACTCACACTCGCAGACAATAACGGCACGGTCAAGGTCAGGTCACGGTAAAGATCGCCCAGAAAACGACTTGGCGGGCAGAGATTCCACGATCATTTTACCGTGATGGCATCGTTTCCGTGAATGCTCCCATTAGAAAACCATGGAAGCAGTTTTGAATGCACTGTTTCTGCTCGTAACTTGATCTGCCCATAACTTTTTATGATTGTACCCACGTGCGTCCGAATTTTAAATAACAAAGATATAATTTAGAGATTAGTTTGTCATCGTATTGTGATAGTAAATACATGATACGCACATTTTTCTTGGATAGTACTTAAGACACCACACCAATGTTTTAAATGTAATGTAGCTGAGAGAAGCGGTATTAATATATTAATTTTTATTAGTCCATGATGTTATTAGGATCAGCTTTCTTTTCCACAGAAATGAATAACGTACAAGTTAAAACTCCAAAAAAAAGTAATGATTTTGGGGACTTTTTTAGTCATTTGAAAGATCATCGTTATGTAATAATATAATAATACCTCAGCACTACAGGCCTTGAAGGCCCTTGGCTTCGTTATAGTATGGTTTTAATTAGAGACAAATGCCAATATATTTTTTTAATAGTTTATTATTTTAATTTCAAGAGTTTTAAGAGATTGGAGGAATTTCTTACAACTTTTCGTTCTATATTTAGGCGATTCCTTGAACATTCGCAAAATGTAAAAATGTTCCACTTACCTACCACTAATTTAAATCTATAATTTTTTTAAAGAAATATATGAAATTATATCCACGCTATCCTCCTTGGGTTGTCTTATTATTTTGTGTTGAAGAATGAAGTTGCCAGTAAATGTGACCTGATTTTCGACAAAAGTTAATAAATTGAACGTCTTGGTAATCTTATATTGGGCATTATAGGATGTTATCATATTCATTTTGGTTGTACTACGGAAGATCCATTAAATATGCCTTAAACGTCGATGTTATCCTAATAGTACAAGTAAGGTAAACATGACGCTCTGGTTAATAATGATAACCAGATTTTTCCGAAATTATAATGATGATTATATGACAAGGAGATTGACTTTGCATTAGTACTTGACGAGCATTGTAGCTTGGTCTTTATCTACTTCTGCAAAAAAAAAATATTCTTAGTAGAATATTACACTATAAAACTTCTTTGATAAAGAACTTTTCTAAAACCTTCCTCCACCTTTTTGCAAATATTTTTGTCAAAGAAATTTTATAGCCTAATATTCGCCTAAATATTATATTATGTACAATCAATACTTGATGGAGTACAAGTTTTAAATTAAGAAACATCAATTGCTGTTTTTTATTTATTTTTGTATTTGGAATATATAACAATGTCCCTATAAGCAAAGCCCTGTATCATATTGTTTTAGAAGCAATAACAATAAATCTTAACACTCCAATAAATGAGTTACATATACATATATCGTCTTGGCCATAATTTTATAAACGTCCATTGTGTATAAAATAGATATTAATTTCTTTGTGTTACATAAAGCGTCTTAATATAATATTACATTTCAAAAATACAAACATCACACTTAACATTAACATTCCATACCTGCATTTCGTCCACATTTTTTAAATGTCGTTACTATTTATATCTAATAATATAATTGAATACATTTAAATACGAATATCTTCTTAATTGTATTATATGGCATTTATAACGCAAGATGAGCAGATAACGGAGTGCTCTGCATTAGCGGCTTATTATTTCAAATTTCTCTCAAGTATTTATCCATCCTAAGCTGATGATTTGATCCGTATAAAATAAAATTATAAATGTTCTGAAATTAGAATCTATTTTGCTTCGGTGTTAAGCGCCAATTTACAAAATTTGACTCCTATTAAAACTTTACATAATCATGATATTGTTTACGGTAAATTCGAAACGGTTAATTAATCCATTTTTGCGTTATAAAGCTGATATAATGTAATAAATACGTATCTAACATTGAATATTCCACACTCAAAAAATAAAGTCTACTAACTATTCAAGTAGCACCATATTGCTCATATAATAAATGCTCTCAAGCTGTGTACAAGGTATATCTACAAAATAAATTATTATTTATAGATAAATATTGACTCCTCTACACAAGAAAAGACACACAAGATCTTTACAATTACGGCAGTATACCCTTTACGTACCGGGTACTAGTGAAGTACCATATTTTCAATAACTGCATTAGATGTTTTAATAAGGCCTCAGTTAACTTTAATATTTTCTAAACATTTTGAAAAGTGATTATATAATTTATTGTTAAATTATTATCATAATGTACCTAAATTAATGCTACAAGTAACTAACCAACTCTAAAACACAAATTTATACATTGAACTAGAATTAAGAAGCATTAATACTAAGATTTAATAAGGCAATTTTACTGGATATTATTAATATAAAAATAAATCGTCAATAAATATCCATAAGAGTGTATAGGTATATATAATATATCATATTTATTGTTGTCATAATCTTTTAAACAAAGAAAAAATGATAAATATATGGCTTGAAAGACTATGACAATTTTTTTCTTATTTTTATATTATTTTTTTTTTTTCGTGTATTCGTGTGTTTATTTATAATTTCTTCTGTATGTATGTGTGTTTGTGTAAAAGTGTGTGTAGTGTTAGGTGTATGCAGTGTCGTGTCAAACATGTGTTTTTAAAGTGTAGTATGTATTTCGTATTTATTACTAAGGAAGGTCTTACAAGCATACACTTTCACAGCGTTAAAAAATTACAAACATGCTCTCAACATAATAAAGGTAAGGGAAAGAAAAATGTAAGTTTATACATTTGAAATCCAAAATGAAAGTGAGTAAAATTGTACGCTCTCATAATAAAAACCATGAGAATTCCAAAATGGGAAAGATGTATGTATTGCTATCTATATTCGTTAGTATTTCTCCAAGTTGCGTTTTGGTAAGCGAAAATGCGAAAATTATTTAATTTCGTAGTGTGCGGTAACAACATAAATACATCCCCCGAAATTAATTAAACGTTCTTATTACATAAAGAGAGCAATTGGTCCACGTAAAGTGCTTTACATTAGCTTCTGTTTGGCGCATTCGGGGCAAATGATTTCATCTTGATCAGTGATGAAACCTTTTCCCACAAGACTCGTGCGGCAATTTGCGCAGAAGAAGCAGTCGTTGTGCCAGTGCCTGTCCTCGAACGAGATGAACTTGGTGCCGCCGATACCTGTGATGGGTCTGCTGCAAGCGAAGCACCTCTTCGCGAAGAGCTCACCGAAGCACTCAGCGCAGTATGGTTTATCGTCACGACTGGTGAAGCGGGCCCCTGCCAGACTGGTCTGGCAGTGCGTACAGGTGAAACATTCCCTATGCCAAGGTTCGTTCTTGTATGTTACGCCGCCACTTGTAATCACCTGTAAAATTACACAGTTTATTTAAGGGAAAAAAACTCATTTTTTGAATAACTTGTAGTGGGTTAGTCAGGCCACGGATTACGTTTAGTCCATACGAAATAATGATGTCATCGGACAGAAATAGATTACAGACAGGTTCCGGCAAGTTATCTAATTTACAGGAAAAGTAAGCATGGTTGAAAAAAGGGTAATTAATAATACACTCAATTCAAGCGTGCACCAGACACTAAACAATTTAAGGAATGTTGCTTCTCGAATAGTTTACGCCTACGATATGACAACCGCAAATATTGCTGAAATATTCAATCTCGTACATTTATCATTTTTAATATTGTGTCAAATGCTTAATGCGTCGAGCGATATTTATAAAATTACATATTCAATACAGTGACCGGCATAAATGTTACAAATTTTCATTATTTTAAAGTATGAAAACAATTCTTTGTGAAAATAGATTTAGTATATCTATCAAACCAAAATATTTGTTGTTACACGTGATCAATTAGTATAGCAACAAATTTCAAAATTAAGCAATAAACTGGCAAAAAGTAAGTTAGATGACATGATATTCAAAAAGGGTATTTAAGAAAGACATTTACACTTCAATTTTGAGGAATTTCTGTAAACATATTTAAAATATTAATAATATTAAGTATATATACGAATTTTCCGTATAATACATTAGGTCGATCAGTAGCACTGATGATCTTTGGTAAGGTAAAACAGATGTGTCAACATCGACCGAGTGTTTTGGACCTAATATTTAAAAGAATTTGAAAATTTCAATTTTTTCATATTTTTTAGTTTCAAATATTTACTTTTTTGTGATTTTTAGTACTTAGTACGGAAGTAAAACTCCTGAATTTGGTTGGTACTTAAATATTTTGTCAATTCTGGTATAACTGACACAGCTGAAACTAAAAAGTAGGTTTTGGTAAGTTTTACTAATAGTTTTAGTCAGAAACGCACAAAAAAACCTATTTATATATTTTCGATGAGGTCAATAATTTTGTAAGGTGTAAGATATGTAATGTTAAGATTTGGTCTAATGATTTTTAGTTCATTGTAGAGAACTTTTTTAAATATCATGTCATTTACAATTGGCCGCTAAATCACGTGACATGTATCAACAAAAAATGAGATTGTTGGACAAAGATACTCTTCCTATCCTCATAAAAAGAATTTACCACATTTTAATAATAAAAAAAAAATGTTATATGTTGTAACATTTATGATGAAAATACTATACATTGGAGTTGAATTGAAACGTTAAGTATTTATTCGTTTTTTAAGGTCACAGTGTACCGTATTCCAATTATAAGTTTTGCAAAATTTGAATATTCACACCCTATTAAAGTGGGCGGGCGATAAGTTATCAAACACGTCCAACAATAAAATGCTATAGATTTCGTTTGTAATCATAGGGATATTCTAGGAATTCCATATCTCTGTATAGAAATAAATATACCAAGTATAAACGACTTGGCAAAATTTAAATTTCCCACAATTATTCTTAGCAATTGAAACACGAAATTACCAAAGGTTTTGTATTAGGTTACTAGTTATTTTGATGTCTGTCTGTTGAAGTTACTAAAAATAATTGTGGGAAATTAAAATTTTGCCAAGTGGGGATACTACAAGTGTCACCATATGTATTTGATATTTGTCTTTCAATATTTCACTTAAGATATAACTTGCCTTATTGCATTTGATGCAACGAGTGGCAAACTTCTCTTCATAACATTTAGCACAGTAGATTTCTTGCTCACGAGGTATGAAGCTTTGCGTGCCAATTGGGGTTCTGCAAACAACACAGCAGAAACACTTTTCATGCCACTGCCTCGTCTTGTATTCCATCTTCTTCGTTCCTAGAAAAAATATGATCATATAGTTATTTCAAAATTTTATTTAGCGACATAGATTTGGATTTGAATTAATGGCCACTCGTAATTTGTTTTGATCCGATCAATTTTTTTATCAAATACCTTGTGAGTAAGATAAAGAACGCCAATTTGAGCAACAAGCAATAACTATATTTTTAATTTACTATCAGCAAAATCAAGCTGAGGTAAATTATATAGTTTTCAAATTCTTAAAAAACCAGACATAATACAATTAACACAACAAACATTAATATAAAAAAAATGAAGTGAAGGTATTGTTGTAGTCGGATCGTATACGAAAATAAGTGAGTGTTATTCATTGGTTGTTGCTGAGATTGGCGTTTTTTTTTTTAACCTATAACTTAATTAACCTAGAGCGTTTCATAAGTAAATGATACTTTCCGAAACTATGTATACAAAGAATATTTCACTGAGAAAAATGTTATATCACCAAATACTACAAATATAATAAATGGTATTAACACAGACCCAACAAGCATTCATTTAATTAGTGATGGGCATAATCGAATGATCCATAATCAACTGATTGCAATAATCGATTGATCATTTCATCATTTATTCACTATGACAAGATATGGCAAGACCTTTTTTTATAATCATCATCGAATTATCATTCATAATTCAAACGTCATAATCGATTTATTTAATAATCGTGAATGCCGTTTCCGTCATTTGATTATGCCCACTACTATAGCCAACCAATAGGGTTCATTCGATACTTGCGAGTACTCGCAATGTATCGATACTTTATTGTATGTAATAACAAATTCCATACCAAGTAAAATATCGACTGACAGACAAAAGCATAAAATGGTATCGAAGAAGGGAGATTGTTAGGCGATATGCATACGATATGCGGACAGATATCCGTTTGGAGGTATGTTTGGGTGTCTTATAGATGGCGCACAGCGTTAACACCGTACGTCATCTAGGTACAGACATTCAATGGTACTTCTTAGTCGGTTGAGTATAAAGAAATACGCATATCATAAGGATAACATTCATATCGGTGTTAAACGACTTCAGTTCAATCGATTTCATGAATCAATATTTCTGGCAGTTATTTTCATTTGCTTTGATAATATCTGAGCATAAAGCCTTAGGAAATTTACAATTAAAAATATATGCACAGAAATTAAAACTAAAATTTTGAGATATCTGTGGAATGATTATGCAATAAGTGGAAATGTAATATAAATTAACCTATTTTCATCTATTTTAAGGGCATAATATCGAATGGATTTAAGTATGAGTACTCGTAAGTATCGATACTTTTAATTGAGTACTCAAATCAGTATTCCAAATTTCAATCGATGCCACACGATCAGTACTCGGTATGGCGGATGAGTTGGTTTCGAATGAACCCTATCAACCAATATTTAACTATAACTCCATACTATTTAACATTTATTCTTTATCCATTTATTAGAAGAGTTATAAGCTTTTTTCTCCTTAACTCCTTAAAAATACTTTTAAAAAATAGCTTTTTTTTACTTCAATAAAAACATGTTTTTTTCATTTTCAGCGTTTCATCTTTCTGGAGAGTAGTAAGTTTATATGTTGGTGACGAAAATTGGGCTGACCCGTGGAAAAAGGCTCTAGAAACATCGATTGCTACCTATATCTCCGAGATGGGACAGTTTAAAATTGTCTGTTAGGAGAGGTTTCACTATATTTAATGTATTTTCTATTTTGCTAAAACACGATGTAATAAAATCATAAAACATTCTTAATTGATAATATTTAATAGATATTTGTATTATATTTGTTGTATAGCGATAAACCCTTCTTGGTGCTGTAACCATATGTAAGTAAATGTTGTGATAGCTAATCTCTTTGTATAATTCGGTACGTGGTTTAATTTATTAGCACGGTGGTACTGCCATTATGTAATAAATATTTTTTCTCCATGCGGAAATTATAATAAATATAAACGACTGTGCATATAATAAAAAATAAAATCATTAAAACATGTATCACAGCAGATTTTACCATTTTTACGTAACTGATGGGAACTCGTTTTATAATTAAAAACAATAGGCAACTTTTTTAAAAGGAATAATATGCAATTTGTACTCCAACCGTGGAACATCATAAAATTTTGAAGCCAAGCAATAATAATCCTACACTTATATTATGGAAACGTCATCAACCTTTATTATGTTATGTAAATCCTACAAAACTTCTTAATGCAGGTCGACATATTTTACATATACCATTCATTCAACGCAGATAATGCCCTCATACAAAAGATGAAAGGCCTTCTTTAAGTGCACGTAATCAAGTAAATTACATT